>JAODAL010042811.1:0-34450 GCA_025379985.1 Phyllomedusa bahiana
CCCTATAAGCGCACGCCGACCAACTTTCTGACACGGGGCCATTTTTGCTCCAGAATGCCTTGATAGTCTTTAGATTTCATTGTACCCATCCTGTATCTGATGCAGAAAAACAGCCCCAAAGCATAACCAAGCCTTCCCCATGTTTCACTGTAAAGTGCAATGTTCCTTTCTTTGTATGCTTCATTTTTGAGTCTGTGAACACAGAGCTAATGTGACTTGCTAACAAGCTCCAGTTTTTTATTATCTGTTCAAAGGACATTCTCCCAGAAGCGTTGTGGTTTGTCATGATGCATTTTGGCAAATTTCAGTCTCATTATTTTAATGATTTGCTTTCAACAGTGGTCCACTTTGGCTAAGACAGTGATGGATGGTGCGATGACCTTGGAGATCACCTCTTTGGAAGTTGTTCTGGACTATTTGGTTACCATTCATATTATCCATCTCTTCAATTTGTTATAAATTTTCCTCTTGCGGCCACATCCAGGGAGGTTGGCTAGAGTCCAATAGATTTTAAACTTCTGAATAGTAAGTGCAACTTTAGTAAAAGGAACATCAAGCTGTTTGGAGATTGTCTTTATAGCCTTTACCTTTAGTATGTTTATAATTTTATTTCTAATCTCCTAAAACATCTTTCTCCTTAGCTTCCTTTGCTTCATATATAGTGTGGTACACACCATGATACCAAAAAGCACAGTGACTGATTACAAGTTTGAAGACACCTGTGACAATAATTAAAGGACACACCTTAGTTTAACCTATCCATAGGGTCAAACTATTTTCTATTATCTTTTCCAGGGGGACGGTCATTTTTGTTCAAGCCAGTTTCATTAGTTTTTTGTTTTGTTTTTGGTTGAACCACAATTTTAATGCAATGTGTGAATTTTATAAGTAGATTTTGAGTAAATGTATTATTACTTTTGACAGTTTCAAATGATTTCACTGTGGGGTATTCTTTCTTTAATGAAAAGTGAACAACAATTTTGTCTACGTGTGTATAGTATCACGAAAATTGATCAATGTTAATTCTGAAACATCCAAGGTCTGAGGTGCGAGGGAGGGGGTGCAGAAAAGAAAAAAAACGTTTTATTACAACAAACTGGATAATGAAACTCCTGTGAAGTGCTTGAAAATGCAGATTAAAAAAAAAAAAAGTGAGTTACCTTTCCTGAAATGAGAACGACTTAGAATGAGGGAGACTTCAAAGGAATGCAAATGGCTTTATTTACATGTATAGTAATTATTTAGAACCTCCATCAAGGTTAGAGAGACATCGAAGTTGGAAGCAAGGTCTATATCCGAGCACGCTAAGTGTAGAGATTGCTGGGAGCAAAGTCATGAAACTCCTATTCTTTCTCTGTCTGTTCTCTCCAGTGTCTAAAAATGTCAGGCGTGAACTGGGGCTTAAATAGCAACAATATACAGTCATAGAGAGAGATGTGTCTGACCTCAAGGGGAAAAGGATGGATACATAGATATTGGAGAGATACATATTAAACAGAAATTAAATAAATACATAGATCTTAGATGGAAATGACATGGATAAATAGACAGATGGAAATTAGATGGATAGACATGACATGGGTACATAGATAGAAATTATATAGATGGATAGATAGATTAATAGTCATGACATGGATGCATAGATAGAAATTAGATAGATAGATAGAAGGATAGAAAGAAAGATAGACATGATATGGATACTCACATATTAGATAGACAGAATTGAAATAGATACACAAACAGATAGCTAGAAGATGGATAGTTAGATCTTAAATCTACAGTATCTCACAAAATTAAAGGTGATGTATCTCTTCATTAGTTCATGTGTTTCAATGTAATCTCAGTTTCTCAGCTCTTCAAATCCAGGGGCGTTTCCTCCCCTCCCAGCTCGGTGTTTCTTAACTGAAGGGGGATGACATCATCCCCCCCCCCTTCACAGTTCACAAACGCTCCCCAGTCAGAGTGCTACCCCCAACCGCTCAGTCTGCTACCACATGTCACAGTGTCTTTCATCTACCTATGCCGGCTTATTTTGTAAGAGATGTTTAAATAGCACACGCTGCATTCAGTCTAGACATTCTTCTATGAACTCAGAGCACTGATCTCTTCTCCTCTCACAGCTGGAGGTTTGTTACAGTTGAATCCAGTCTTCTATGAACTCATCCAAGCAGCACAGATCTGTCTCCTTTCTATGTTTACACGCAGCAGCATTTAGGCACCGGGCAAAATTCTGCAGTTTTCTGATTGTAGAAGCAGCTGCAGGGTTACTGTGCAGATGCTGGCTGTGCAGAGTGAAATGCTGCCAGACCCTTATTCTGAGTGAGAGAGGCAGGAATGCGCGCTCCTGTGAATACGCCAGGGGCCAGACAGAATGTCTATTAGCAGGGTCATCAGCCAATGAAATGAAAGGAGGAGGAATCCGACCGACACTGGGGAACAGTATTTACAGAAAACGAAGATAAGGCAGACTGTGAAAACAAGACAGCTTTGCAAATGACATCCACTTGCAAAGTTGCTTGTTTTCACTGTCCCCTTATTCGGAAGACCATTTAATGAAATGATACAACCCCTTTAAGTACACCCCTCACATTTTTGTAAATATTGTATTATTTTTTTTATAGGACAACGCTAAAGATCTGACCCTTTGATACAATGTAAAGTAGTCTGGTGTTCCCTCAAAATAACTCAACACACAGCCATCAATGTCTAAACCGTTGGCAACAAAAGTGTGTACACCCCTAAGTGACAACAAAAATGAGTACACTCCTACATGAAAATGGACACATTGTGCCCAATTTGCCATTTCCCCTCTATGGCGTCATGTGGCTTATTAGTACTTGAACAACGTTATTTCCAGCATCCACACATTTTCGCGTTAAATGGTTTACCACATATGGACTTGCAATAACTAAGTTTAAAAACTTGTAACTTTATTAGAACTTCATTTATAAAAAAAACATTCAGATCATAAAGTCCAGCATATGAACAGATTGTTGCAGTTTTGTGCGATAGCACCAACCTACTTGAAGGTGGTACAGGATCACATGTAGCGGTAGAATGACCGATCGACCGACGCGTTTCGGCTGTGCGCCTTAATCCTGGTCTCATCGATACTGGCTGCTAAGCTGTCTTATATAGCAGACCGGAAATAAACCTCACGGTTCCTGAAACAATTAACCCTTGCTAGCTAGATTCTAAACCAGCGCTCAGTAACTAAATGTATGCTATAAATAGATGCAAGACAATATACACATAGCATAAAACAACAAGACAAATAGCTAAAAAATGTCAGCTGCCTACACTCAAGCATCACCCAACAATGTGGGTATGATAACAATAATTTTAATAATAATACAGCAAGTCATGCTTAATATTTAAGCCTTGTGGCTGTCTAGTATGAAGATAGAAGATCCATCTCGCTTCGCGGTTCAAAACGAAATCACGGACACTGCCTCCCCTGGCTGGTGTGGACACCCTTTCTATCCCCATCCACCTAAATGATGTTCTGTCTCCAGCATGCTTTTCCAAAAAATGTTTAGATACTGAAGACATGTTGTGTAACCATGTCGTTTTACGTGCATCAGACAGGTGCCGCCTTATTCTCACCTTAAGTGGAGTCGTGGTACATCCCACATATTGTATTTGACATGTGTCACATGAAATTAAATAAATAACACTTTTTGTATTACAGTTAATGTACTGTTGTACCTTGTAATCCTTCTTGGTGACATATGATGTAAATGTGTCTCCTGTTTTTGTATGTTGGCAGGCTAGACAAGTGGAATGTCCACATTTGTAAGAACCTTTATATGTGAGCCACGTAGCCTGCTGTTGCTTCTCACTCCTGTAACAGCTCGGTGAGATGATGGAACCAATATTAGGCGCTCTAGTGGCTACAAACCTGATTCCCCCAGAAATGATATTTCTGAGTTGAACATGAGACCGCAGCATACAATACATTTGACTCTCTTGTGATGTCACAGCATTGTACCCCTCTATTCCCCACAACTCTGCGCTAGAGGCTTTAAAATGGTTTCTTTATAAATATTGCCAATACGAACCCAATGTGAGTGAATACATTGTAATGGTGGTAGAATTTCTTCTTTCACACAACTTTTTTTCATTTGATGGCCGTTATTTTTTACAACTTGAGGGATCCCCCATGGGAGCCAAGTTTTCCCCTTCCCTCGCCAATATATATATGGGGAAGTGGGAAGAGGATTTTCTATTATCTCATAACAACAATTTTGCTTCCCGGACGTTATATCGACGACCTCCTCCTGGTATGGGAAGGCTCGGATCACCATATCCCCAAATTTGTGGATTACATGAATCACATTGATATGAACCTTCGATTCACTTATGTATCACACAAATCAACAATTAATTTTTTGGATGTCAGTTTAGTGGGAATTCCGAATGAATTAATTATGGTTAAACCATACACAAAACCAACATCACAAAACTCCATCTTAACAGCAAACTCAAGTCATCCAAATCATGTAATCACTAATATCCCCACGGGAGAACTCATTAGAATTAAGAGGAACTGCAGTGAAACACAGGAATATATGTTTCAACAAAATCAAACATTGGCCACATTAAAACAGAGGGGATATTCAGACAAGGTGTTGCAGAACAGCTGTAGAAAGGTCTCTAATATGTCAAGAGACAGTCTTATCAAAGACAAAACCAAAAATAGGCAACAAAAGTTGTTCACAGGAGTTACGTTTAGTACCACATACTCACCGCAGTTTACAAACATATGTAACATTGTCAAAAAATGCTTACCAATGCTGCGGTCTCATGTTCAACTCAGAAATATCATTTCTGGGGGAATCAGGTTTGTAGCCACTAGAGCGCCTAATATTGGTTCCATCATCTCACCGAGCTGTTACAGGAGTGAGAAGCAACAGCAGGCTACGTGGCTCACATATAAAGGTTCTTACAAATGTGGACATTCCACTTGTCTAGCCTGCCAACATACAAAAACAGGAGACACATTTACATCATATGTCACCAAGAAGGATTACAAGGTACAACAGTACATTAACTGTAATACAAAAAGTGTTATTTATTTAATTTTTATGTGACAAAATGTGAAATACAATATGTGGGATGTACCCCGACTCCACTTAAGGTGAGAATAAGGCGCACCTGTCTGATGCACGTAAAACGACATGGTTACCCCAACATGTTTTTCAGTATCTAAACATTTTTTGGAAAAGCATGCTGGAGACACAACATCATTTAGGTGGATGGGGATAGAAAGGGTGTCCACACCAGCCAGGGGAGGCAGTGTCCGTGATTTGGTTTTGAACCGCTAAGCGAGATGGATCTTCTATCTTCATACTAGACAGCCACAAGGCTTAAAGGAGTTGTCTCACTACATTGATTCATCTCACCTCAGTCCTGTTTTCTTGGTTTCACTTTGAATTCAGGGGCGTGTTTACTGGCTTCCACTAGGCTGCAGTAGAAGTCAGGTCTGTAGCTATAGCAACCAGCACTGGCAGCCTATCAGGATAGATCAAACAGGTCTGTAGCTATAGTGACCTGAGGAGCTGATGTAGCCCATACAAGAGGGGATATCTAGGACTAGGTAGGACACTGTTAATGGACATATATTGCAAAGTGACTTGTTTTTGCAAGATCTTTAACATAAAAAGCAATCCTTGTAGTGAGACAACCCCATATTAAGCATGACTTGCTGTATTATTATTAAAATTATTGTTATCATACCCACATTGTTGGGTGATGCTTGAGTGTAGGCAGCTGGCATTTTTTAGCTATTTGTCTTGTTGTTTTATGCTATGTGTATATTGTCTTGCATCTATTTATAGCATACATTTAGTTACTGAGCGCTGGTTTAGAATCTAGCTAGCAAGGGTTAATTGTTTCAGGAACCGTGAGGTTTATTTCCGGTCTGCTATATAAGACAGCTTAGCAGCCAGTATCGATGAGACCAGGATTAAGGCGCACAGCCGAAACGCGTCGGTCGATCAGTCATTCTACCGCTACATGTGATCCCGTACCACCTTCAAGTAGGTTGGTGCTATCGCACAAAACTGCAACAATCTATTCAATCTATTCATATGCTGGACTTTATGATCTGAATGTTTTTTTTATAAATGAAGTTCTATTAAAGTTACAAGTTTTTAAACTTAGTCATTGCAAGTCCATATGTGGTGAACCATTTAACGCGAAAATGTGTGGATGCTGGAAATAACGTTGTTCAAGTATTTACAACCGGTGGGAGTTTCCGGACTCGCCGTGCATCCTTCACCTGAACACCGGGCTATGATATCAGGTGAGCTGGGAACTTTCTTTATTTTGTTTTCAATCATGTGGCTTATTAGTGTTACAAGGTCTCAGGTGTGAATGGGGAGCAGGTATGTTAAATTTGGTGTTATCGCTCTCACACTCTATCATAGTGGTCACTGAAAGTTCAGCATGGCGCCTCATGGCAAAGAACTGTCTGAGGATCTGAAAAAAAGAATTGTTTCTATACATAAAGATGGCCGAGGCTATAAGAAGATTGGCAACACCCTGACACTGAGCTGCAGCCCAGTGGCCAAGAACATACAGCGGTTTATCAAGACAGGTCCCACCCAGAACGTCTCCATGGTCTTTTATAGAAGGTGAGTGCATGTGCTCAGCATCATATCCTGAGATGAATGCTGCCAGCATTGCTGCAGGGATTAGAGGGGTGAGTGGTCAGCCTGCCAGTGCTTAGACCATACATGGCACACGGCATCAAATTGGTCTGCATGGCTGTCATCCCAGAATGAAGCCTCTTCTAAAGATAATGCACATGAAAGCTTGCAAACAGTTTGCTGAAGACAATCACACTAAGGATATGGATTACTAGAGCCATGTCCTGTGCTCTGATGAGACTAAAATAAACTTATTTGGTTCAGATGATGTCAAGCCTGTGCGGTGGTAACCAGGTGTGGAGTACAAAGACAAGTGTGTCTTGCCTACAGTCACAAGGCATTATGGGGAAAGAGCTGAAAGCTCAAGCGCCCTCTGTTGGATGTAACAAATCATCAATTTGCTTCTGACTCACTGAGTCTTTGGAAAGCAAAAAGGATGTTAGCTAAGTCAGTATAACTCATCTGCATGCAGCTGTTTTGGGGTTTTGGCCCTTCATCACTGCAGAGCAGAGTTTGCTGGCTGGTTAGGTGGGAGGCAATGAGTGGCTCAGAAAGAGGAATATCTCTCCTTGGCGATAGCACCATATAGGTGCATGGGGATTTGAAATTGCCTTTTTGCAGGGTGGTGGGAGTGTCATGGTTTGGTGCTACATGAGTGCTGCCGGCTGTGGGGGCTACAGTTCATTGAGGGAACCATGAATGCCAACATGTACTGTGACATATTAAAGCAGAGGATGACCCCCTCCCTTCTGGGCTACAGGGCAGTATCCAACATGATAACAACACCAAATACACCTCTCCAAGACCACCACTGCCTTGCTAAAGAAATAGAGGGTAAAGGTGCTGGACTGACCAAGCGTCTCCAGACCTAAACCCTATGGAGCATCTGTGGGGCATCCTCAAACAGAAGGTGGAGGAGCGAGAGGACTCTAACATCCACCAGCTCCATGATATCGTCATGGAGGAGGGAAGAGGATACCAGTGGCTGCAACCTATGAAGCTCTAGTGACCTCCATGCCCAATAGAGTTAAGGCAGTGCTGGAAAATAATGGAGCCACAGAAAATATTCACACTTGGGCACAATTTGTCCCTTTTCACTTAGGGTTGTCCTCACTTTTGTTGGGGTGTACTTACTTTTGTTGCCAGTGGTTTAGACATTGATGGCTGTGTTGAGTTATTTTGAGGACACACCAAGCTTACACTGTTATACAAGCCGTGCACTGACTACTTTATATTGTATCAAAGTGTCAGCTCTCCAGTGTTGTCCCATGAAAAGATATAATACAATATTTACAATAATGTGACGGGTGTTCTCAGTTTTCAGAGATACTGTAAGGCAATGTTCACACGGCTGATTCACGCCATAATTGTGGGACGGATATTTTGGCCGCAATTACGGCGTGTGTACGGGGGTGGGGCGGGGCCGGGGGGGTCGGCAGCCCACCGGCCCCATACACTTTCATTATCCATGGCGCGTATCCTGCCGGGATAATGTGCGTGTCACTTTCTCCCCGAGGAGACGGAATACATAGTTCTCTATGAGAACTGTGGATTACCGTAAATATTGGGAAGAATTTGGTCCCGTATTTTACGCAGTACAGCGCGGAATACGGGACAAAATCCGTCCCAAAATAAGCCGTGTGAACATGGCCTAAATGAAAGATAGATATGAGACTAATACTTAAATATTAGATTGAAATGAAATATATAAATAAGTAGATATATAGACTTGAGATTGATACTTAAATATTAGAAATGAGATAGATAGATAGATAGATAGATAGATAGATAGATATGATAGATAGATGATAGATAGATAGATATGAGATACATAGATAGATAGATAGATAGATAGATAGATAGATAGATGATTGATAGATAGATATAATAGATAGATAGCTATGGGAATAGAAAAGATAGATAGATAAAATATGAAAATAGATAGATAGATAGATAGATATGAGATAGATAGATAGAGAGAGAGATAGATAGATAGATAGATAGACTGATTGATAGATAGATAGATAGATAGATAGCTATGGGATAGATAGATAGATAGATAGATATGAGATAGATAGATAGATAGATAGATAGACAGATATGGGATAGATAGATAGATAGATAGATAGGAGATGGATAGATAGATATGGTATAGATAGATAGATAGATAGATAGATAGATAGATAGATAGATATGAGAGGTAGATAGATAGATAGATAGATAGATATGAGAGGTAGATAGATATGAGAGATAGATAGATAGATAGAAATAAGATATATAGATAGATGAATAGATCCATGGATAGACAAGTAGAAATGAGAGATAAATGGATACATAGATATAAAATAGATAGATATAAGATGGATACAAAGGTATAAAATAGACAGATAGATGAGATTAAATTAAAAATAGACATAAGGGGTCATTTACTGCAAATAGTAACTTACTGAACATCCAAATACTGCACGAGACCTTTGCTTTAGGGCCCGTCCCCACAGTAAGATTTTGAGTCGGATTTGAAAACTGTCTGTAAACCGACTGTCAACGTTTTACATAGATTTAAATAGAAAATCTGTGCAGTAATTCACACTCCAGCGTAACAAAAAACTTAGAACATTTTCTTTCTTCCACCTGGTTTTCGGGCGGAACATGAACTGTTCAATGTGAAGGGGGACGGCTGAATCCACAAACTGTTGACAGAAGTTGTCCCCCTTCCGTGCAAAAAAACTACAAAATACCACCGACCGGTATTTTGTCATTGCCGTGTGAACGCACCCTGAGGCTATGTTCACACGGCTTATTTCGGGACGTATTTACGGACGTATTTACGTCCGCAAATACATCCCGAAATACGTTTCAAATAATGAACAATTAGATTAGCATTGATTCCAATGTAAAATACGCCTCGTCATCCACACGAGGCGTATTTTCGCGACGTATTTGCGGGCGTAAATACGTCCGTAAGTACGATCGTAAAATTAAGTCCCCTGTCACTTATTGAGGCGTATTTTGCAACGTAAATCCCCATAATAAAGAACGGGGAATGTATTTACGACGCAAAATACGTGCCACACTTTGTGACACGTATTTGAAACGTATTTCGGGACATATTTGCGGACATAAATACGTCCGTAAATACGCCCCGAAATAAGCCGTGTGAAAATGGCCTTAGGGCATGTTCACATGCGTTTTTGGACGAGGTTTTGGATGAGGTTTTCGGAGCGTTTCCTCGCCAAAAACCTTGTCCAAACCACATCAAAAACATCACCTGAAACACGCTTCTTCAGATGAGGTTTTTGAGGAGGCTTTGATCAGGTTTTGATCAGGTTTTCGACGAGGTTTTCACCCATGCAAATTAATAGCCAGGACCAAAACCGCACTAAAAACCGCGCCGAAAACCGCACCTACAACACGCTTCAAGAATTGACATGACACTTTTTTTTCATTGCTTCCAAAGAAGTGAGTAAAAACCTCGTCATGTGTGAACTACAACGAGGTTTTACATAGGAATCAATGAAATGAACTGGGGGCGTTTTGGAAGCGTTTTGGACGAGGTTTTGGGCGAGGAAACGCTCTGAAAACCTCGTCCAAAAATGCCGTGTGAACATGCCCTTAGAAGGAGAGCTCTACAATCATGGGGACCTCTCTAAACCTCCATGTACCCAGACAACATTGGGCCCTTGTTACAGATTTGCATTGGGTCATATAAAAGCTCCATATCACACCACTGCCTGGAGTTGTACAGAACATTTGTGCAGAATTTTCCGCCGACTCCTCAGTGATGTGCAGCGCTGTTGCAGGTAATTTTCCTGTATTTTTGTTTTTTATTTTGCAGAACATTTATCATACATTAGGCAATTAACAAATGTTTTTGTAATTTCTGCAATTTTGTCTAAATGTTGCAGCACAGTCTCCGCTTCATCCATCTTCTGCTTCACGTCTTTTTTTTTTCTCGAATATTTTTTAAAATGTTATTTTTCAACAAATGTCTTAAAATGTCAGATTTGAACACTACAAAAACCTTGACCAAGTGTTTCATATTTGCCACCTTTTATGCTTGTAGAAAGTCTTTTCACGTATTTTGCTTTTGTGTGTTTGAAGTACGGCTAAATCCTAATATTTTCAGATAGGAGCCCTGATGGTTCAGAGCAGTGCTAGCAGACAATTCCAGAGCTTGCCTCTTACTCTACTGAGCAGCTGAATGCAATCTATTGTTCACTGTTATCAGCCATGACTGGAAGGAACTGCAGAAAGATGTCTGATCTCTACTATGTCTCACAATTTCCTAGTATTACCTCATCAGAGAAGCTCCTTTGACAATTGTGTGATAGTCTCTATGGGGATTAATCCCTTCTTAAAGGGATATTCCCACTATAAACATTGATGGCAAATCCAGAGGATATGCCATCAATGTCTAATAGGTGTGGGTCCCACCTTTGCGACCCGCACTTATCTTAAGTATTAACCCCCAAATCTCTCCATTTTGAACAGAGAGATGGTCAGGAGTCTCCCATTGAAATCCAGGCGGTAGAAACCGCACCTATCAGACAGTGAGGACATATACTATTGATATGCCATCAATGTCTATGGTGGGAGCACCCCTTTAAATGTGTTTTCCCAGGGTCCTATTTCTCCCCAGGTACACACTGGTGGGTCCCTAAAGCAGCACTTATTGGAGGTCTCTACATCTTTTTTATTTTTTTTTAATTGAAAATGTAATAATTGTCATTACACTATAATTAATTATTAATTAATAGAAAAAAATAATGTTGAATCCCCTCATTTTTTTCATACCCACAGGCTGATACTGTAAAAATGGGAAGATCCATAGGTATTGGGCATTTCCTATCCTAAAATTAAAGCTGACATCTTGACATCTGCCCCAGAAGCGGACCATCACATTAGATGGCCTGCTTCTGATGGATACCCAACTCTTCCTCATAACCATGGTGTGTTAGGTACTAAGATAATAAATACACAGAATACAAAAAGAGAACACTTTGTTTAAATAAACACTCCCTGACACTATTATTAAGGAAATAATTCCGATGTAGTCCAACGGGCCCAACGTAGTCCAAAGGGGAATCGTGTAAAATTATGTAATCACTAACCAGTGCTTAGATGTCAGCTACCTAAAGTGTATGGGCAGCTTTAGCCTGACTCACCAGCAGGGGTTGTAAACACTGAAAGTGCCTAGGGTAGCACAAGTTCTAAATCTGGCCCTGGGTATTCCCAACATAAACATTTATGTTATATCCACTCTGCCTATGTTTGCTGATCCACAACATATACAGTGTATTCCCTGTCATTGATTTCTGTGGGAGTTACAGAGATTAGCATGTAGCTGAGGGGTGGAGCATGATACAAATTCTCCCATGGTTCTTCGAGCTGCTGTGTCAGGCTCCACCCCTCAGACCATAGAGTGGATAATACACAGTTTACGATCTAAACAGGGATACCCATTGACAGAAGAGCAGTACTGCACCTTAACTGGGGCTTAAACTTGAGACTTTCCTACTTATTGCATTCAACCATTGCACAGTGGCCCTGTAAGCAAGGTGGACCGCCACCCAATTACTCTGGGACTGTGACACATTTACAAAGGGAAAATTAGGTGCCTCTCTTTTGTTTAGAGGCTGAACTTAAAGGGTTTATTTAACCCTCATTTTAATGGCAAGTATAGGTGCTGACTGGTTACCATGGCAGCTGTAAGTCTAATGAAGGCTTTCATAGCCACCATGTAAATGCTTCTATTACGTCCTGCCTCAGGAAGGAAGTTATGGAACCGCCATCTTGGTACACCTTTCTACATCATCTAAATACTGCACAAGGGATTGCACCCTCTACTGAGGACTGCATGTTACACTAAAGAAAAAAAATATATAATGTAAATAATGCCGGTAAGGGAGTTTGTAGTGGGCCTACTTGCTGAGTCCACTCCATACAACGCAAGTACTGGCTGATTATTACAGCTGATACCCGATGCTAACAACAGGGATTGAAGCTGGCTCTGATCCCTGCTGCGCACCATTCCTCCTTCTGATTGGCTCTCCCATGACGAGATGGCAGGGTACCAACTGATTACCATGGTATCTGGAAGCCTAGTAAAGGATTCCAGAGCCGCCATGTAAGTGCTTCTATTACTTCCTGCCTCAGTCAAGAAGTATTGGAACCGCCATCATGGTACACCTTTCTGCATTATCTTTATAATTATAATAATATAACTTTAATTATAATGCAGAAAGGTGTACATGTGATTGTGCCTCCTACTGGGGACTGCATGTAAAAAAAAAAAAAAAAGTTTTAAACGTATAAAAAATAACCCCAAAAAATGAAAAGTTGAAATCACCTCTTTTTAACATTTTATACACATAGGGCTACATGTAAGAAAGGGCCCCATTTGCTCTATTTTTAACCAGGCACACTCCAGTAATAGGCACATTACATAAGCACCTGCGGCACTTTGTAATGCACCTGATTTCGGGGGGGCATGCTGGAGGCGTCGCACAACAACCGTACGAAGCTGCACATTTATAGCTTCAGTATGGCAAACCCAGGCGCATTACTGCTGGAACAGGTAGAGCACTTTAAAAGTGGTTTACCTGAGCCAGAATTGTCGCTTTGTAGCTAGAAAGTGCTAAATCTATGACCCGCAGTAGAACAGGTTCATAGATTCAGGTGCTACTAATGCGCGCAAAAAAATGGCGCCTGGGCAACAAAAATCATACATGTCGCCCATAATTGGTGTTTCCATGTCCTCAAAAGTCAGATCTATTAAAATATCACAATATTTATTCAGTTCGCTGAAAACCGTACAAGGAGAAAAAAATCCAAAATTGCAATCCATTTTTTTTGGTCACTTCACATCCCCAAAAATTTGAATAAAAAGTGCCCAAAAAGTTGCATCTATCCCAAAATGGTATCAATAAAAACTTCACTCCAGCCTGCAAAAAATGTGCCCTCATCAGGGGTGTACCTATAAGGGGTGCAGAGGTAGCAGTTGCTACCAGGCCCTGCAGCCCGAGGGGGCCCAAAATTTCTCCTGCCACATAAGGAGATACCAGCATTGTAAGTGGCACATGGTAGCTGGGGGGCTCATTTCACTTTTTGCACTAGGACCCTGGAGCTTGAAGTTACGCCTCTGACCCTCATTCATGTCCATAGGTGGAAAAACAAAAAAGTTATTGGTCACAGAAAATACCCTGTTTCCCCGAAAATAAGGCATCCCCCGAAAATAAGATGTAGTGCATTTTTTTTTATGCAATTCAGAGTTTGGCTGCTTATGCTGATGTTTGTGATGAAATCACTACAGTATATTAATACTGAGGAAGCGATTTAGAACAAGCGAAACACGCGTTGGGGTCACTGGTGACACGTTCCCACCACCTCTCTACTGGTTAAGTATTGCTTTAGTATAAATGTAAGCTGCATTTTTTCTAGCCGTATTCCTGAAAACCTTTAGTGATATATACTATTGATCTTGATAACCATGGTAATAATAGGTGCCAGGATATGTTAGGCTTTACACATGAATACCTGTAGCAGTATATATATTTATAATGTTATTCACTTTCTAGAGGTATTGGTGTGGTTATACAGCTCACCAATTTACATCTTGGTGATTCTCTATGTACTGTATTTTTATATCTTTTTAACCCCTTAAGGACCCTGGACGTATGAGTACGTTCCAGGGCCGCTAAGGGGCTTTGCAGGTTGATCGCTCCGCAACCCCCCCCCCCCCCCCGCAACACCCGCCGGGTGTTAGCGGCAATTAGCCGCTAACACCCGGCCGTTACAGCAATGGGCAGCGTCGCCCGCCCGGGCTGTTTAGCCCGTCAGACACCGCGGCAAAGATGGCCACGGTGTCTAAATGAATGACGATCGGTGCTGCGCACCGATCGTCAGGGTCATCGGCACCGCCGCAGCATAGCTGCAACGATCCAACCCCCGGACATGGCAGCGGGCAGCCTTGGGAAGGCTCCTGTCACTTCCATGTCCTGGTTTGCCCCACTTCCGTCCGCAGACTGTATTGACAATCGCGCCAACTAGTGGTCAAGTACCACAGGTGGCCTCAATGTTAAAGTAAAAAAAAAATTAAAATAAAGTTTAACAGTACAAAAAAAAAAAGTATTAAAAGTTCAAATCACCCCCCTTTCCCCATTTTACAAATAAAAACAATAAAATAATAAAAAAGTTACACATATTTGGTATCGCCGCGTCCGAAAAAGTCCGATCTATAAAAATATAACATCAATTATCCAGTGCGCTGAACACCGTAGAAGATAAAAAAATTCCAAACTCCAAAATTGCGTTTTTTGGTCATTTTATGTCACTTAAAAAATGGAATATAAGTGATCAAAAATGTCGCATGCATTCCAAACTGCTAGCGATAAAAAGTACACTTCAGCCCGCAAAAAATGCCCCCTCACTGACGTCCGTAGGTGTTACTGCAAAAAAGTTATTGGTCGCACAAACTGGCGCCGCGGCGCAAATTTCAAAGATAGAAAAAGTTTGGAATTTTTTTACGGTACCAAAACATAACGGAAACCCTACATGTTGGCTATTGCCAGATGCGTATCAACCTGTAGAATACAGATAACACATTGTATTGACCGAAGATTGAATTCCGTAAAAACAAAACCCCCGTAAACATGGCGAAAATACTTTTTTTTCACAATTTGTCCCACTTGAAATTTGTTTGCGGTTTCCCAGTATGTTCTATAGTATAGTGAATAACAGCATTAGAAAGTACACCTTGTCCCGCAAAATAAAAGCCCTCATGTGTCTATGTAGGTGGAAAAATAAAAAAGTTATGGCTCTGGGAAGGCGAGGAGGGAAAAACGAACGTGTCACCAAAAAAAAAACGCCGGGTCCTTAAGGGGTTAATATTTTTGTAATTTATGAAGAAAGATATTTTGATTAGTTATGATCATATGCTCTCGCTTTGGTTCTCTTTTTGTGGTAAATTATATTGTTGGAAAGTGATCACAATGTGAGAGGGGGCCAGGAAATAAATAGGCCTAGCCGTATTATGAACTGGGGTGTCCCGTATATGTGCTTTATCAGTATATTAATACATGTTGACTTTTTTGTTCAAATGTGAATTCTTGTTCATGAAAAAATAAGAAATCCCCTAAAATAAGTCTTAGTTCGTCTTAAGGCGCAAAAATTAATATAAGACACTGTCTTATTTTCGGGGAAACAGAGTAGGACTGCAAAGCTAAGGGGGAGAGAATGTTTTTTATTTTTAAAAGAACTAAAATATAACGAAAACCCGACATATTGGGTGTCACTGGAATCATATCGATCTGCAGAATTCAGATAACACATCATTTATACTGAAAAGTGAACGACATAAAAACAAAACCCCCGCAAACATGGCACAAGTACGTTTTCTTTACACATTTCCCCCCCCCACTTAGAATTAGTTTCAGTTTCCAAGTATATTCCATGGTACGGTCACAGACACCATTAAAAAGTACAACTCGTCCCGCAAAAAAAAAGGCCCTGATATGTCTATGTAGATGGAAAAATAAAAAAGTTATGGCTCTTGGAAGTCGAGGAGAGAAAAGAAAAAGAAGAGCCAAAAGATTATGACCACCTGGCTGGAAAGGATAAAAGCCCTAATGTAAAATATGTAACAGAGACGTGCACCACTTATAATACCAGCATTGCACCCCCTGAAATACCTGCTGTTAACAAATCAGCTATAGGATAGCAAGGGACGCTCTGCTGTCTGTGCCCACAGCTAACTGGCACAATACAATGTCTACAACATCAGCCTCCACCCCACCCAATGTCTGACACTGCTCGCGGCTCGTACGTGACCTGAAATGCATCAGCGAGGAGACAACAGATAAATGTTCATTACCCCATGGAAGGTAACATTAAATAATGTGTCCGGTAATAGATCAATCTCTTACCTGAGAAGTGCTTTTCTTTATGTTTTCTTGCGGAAACGGGTGCACTTTACTCGGAAAACAGAGCGCAGACATCGCAATACAAATCTCTCCCATTTTGTGCTGTTTTGGCAGCGAGTTTAATGTATTTGACAGATATAACACACTGCCATGCAGAGGTAACTATTTGTTCACTGTAATGGGCACTCTTTATCAAAATGCTTAAAAGGCCTTGTGAGCAGGGGAAAATTGAGAGAAAGTTCAGTTTATAGAGCTTGCCTACAATGTTCTCATAAAGAGCAACCTAAAACTGCACGACGGGTTCAAACATCGACCCATTGTGAGCCACGTCTGACGCCGTCTAATATACGGGTAATCAGACACAATATTCACCAGGAAAATAAGCTGAAATTTCTGACTCAACTCCATCACAACCATTGGGAGATATTCATACATGGAACTAGGGCCCATCAGTGAAATTTCAATCTAAGGGCTGACCAGTGGGGTGGCCTCCTGGGGCCCAGCAATGGAGCTGATACTTTGGGCCCATCAGTGGAGTTTATTCTGGGCCCCACCGATGGAGTGGCTTTCTGGGCCCCACCAGTGGAGTTGATTCTGGGCCCCACCATGGAGTTGATTCTTAGGACCCACCAGTGAGTTGATTCCGGGCCCCCCCATGTTGATTCTAGGACCCACCAGTGAGCGATTCTTGGCCTCCCACCAGTGGAAATGATTCTTGGGGGTCTTTAGTAGAGATGATTATGGGGCCCATCTGTAGAGCTGATTCTTAGGACCCACCAGTGGAGTTGATTCTGGGCCCCACCAGTGGTTGATTCTTAGGACCCACCAGTGGAGCTGATTCTTGGCCCCACCAGTGGAGTTGATTCTTGGGGCTCTTCAGTAGAGATGATTATGGGGCCCATCTGTAGAGCTGATTCTTAGGACCCATCGGTGGAGTTGATTCTGGGGGCACACCAGTGGAGCTGATTCTACAGCTACTGTAAATGCCTCTTATAATGTGCCTCTTGCTTTTTGCCTCTTTTTCTCTTCCTTTCTGCTCTTAAAAGGATGTATGTGAAAGTTAAAAGAAAGTTCAGGTCTGTCATGCTTAGGGGCCCACCAGGGGGTTCTCTGTTGCCCTGTGGGCCAGTCTGAGCCTGTTTATGCTGAATAAACTTAGGACTTTCTACTAAGGAGAAGCCCTTGAGGTGGCCCCTAATATCAAATTAGAAAAAGTCTGTTCAGATGGTTTTTAGTTGTAACTTACAACCAATATGGTCATCATTACCATACAGGGATGGACTGGCCCACCAAAGTACCAGAGAATCCTCCAATGGGCCCAAGCTCTGATATTATAACATCCCTCTGATATAGCAGGGGCTCGATGGTCCAGCAGAAGACTATTTCATCTGGAGCTGACTTTAGAATTAGTTAAAAGATATTCTATAAAACCCATCATGCACCTGTCATTCATATATAAAGGATGGGCCCTCAGAATAGTTCCTCAAGTGGAACCTCAGAATAATTCCTCTGGTGGGCGCTCAGAATTATTCCTCTGGTAGCCCTCAGAATAATTCGTCTGGTGGTCCTAAGAATAATTCCTCTGGTGGGCGCTCGAATAATTCCTCAAGTGGGCCCTCAGAAAAATTCCTCTGGTAGCCCTCAGAATAACTGCATTGGTGACCCTCAGAATAATTCCACTAGTGGGCACTCAGAATAGTTCCTCCGGTGGTCCTCAGAAAAATTCTTCTGGTGGCCCTCAGAATAATTCCACTGATGGGCCCTCGGAATAATTTAGTATAAAAATAGTTATATTCTTGTACATAGGGGCCAGTATTATAGTAGTTATATTCTTGTACATAGGAGGCAGTATTATAGTAGTTATATTCTTGTACATAGGGAGCAGTATTTATAGTAGTTATATTCTTGTACATAGAGAACAGTATTATAGTAGTTATATTCTTGTACATAGGAGCAGTATTATAGTGGTTATATTCTTGTGCATAGGAGCAGTATTATAGTAGTTATATTCTTGTACATAGAAGGCAGTATTATTGTAGTTATATTCTTTTACATAGGAGCAGTATTATAGTAGTTATATTCTTGTACATAGGGGAAGCATTATAGTAGTTATATTCCTGTACATAGGAGGCAGTAGTATAGTAGTTATATTCTTGTACATAGGGCCAGTATTATAGTAGTTATATTCCTGTACATAGGGTCAGTATTATAGTCGTTATATTCTTGTACATAGGAGCAGTATTAGAGTAGTTATATTCTTGTACATGGGAGGCAGTATTATAGTATTTATATTCTTTTACATAAAGGTCAATATTATAGTAGTTATATTCTTGTACATAGGAGCAGTATTAGAGTAGCTATAGCCTTGACAATGGGGGGGCAGTATTATAGTAGTTATATTCCTGTACATAGGGGACAGTGTTATAGTTGTTATATTCTTGTAAATAGGGACAGTATTATTGTAACGGTCTGCGGTAGTAGATCCGCTGGACCACCGCAAGCGATGGTGAAAGCCCACACCAGGGAGCGGAATCTAAGTAGGTCCCGGTTTTCACCAGAGCCCGCCACAAAGCGGGATGGACTTGCGCGGCGGAGTCCTACCAGATCGCTTCCACTGGCGAACTTGCTTGCGGTGGCGGCCAAGGGTAGGCGAGGTACAGATACGTCAGGCAGGCTCGTAGTCGGTGACAGGCAGGAAGGTCAGGGCAGGCGGCAGAGATTCGTGGTCAAGAAACGTAGGCGAGAAGGTACGGTACACAGAAATCAGGAACGAGGCTTCATGAACGCTTTCTCTATAGGCAATTTGGGCACAACGATCCGGCGAGGTTACGGAGAGGCAGTCTTAAAATGGGCAGCGACCGGCATGCCAATTACCGGTGCGCAGGCCCATTAAATTTAACACTGCCGCTGCAGCTCGCGTTAGGGAGCGGGACCACGCGCGCCGAGGGACATAGACACCGGAGCAGAACGTGGCCGGTAAGTGAGACTGGCTACCGCCGGGGGACGAGCGCGCCCGCGACCCGACATGCGGGACGAGGGTTGCAGGGGCATCCGTGACAGTACCCCCCCACCCCCGTTTGCCCCCTCCTCCTCTTTCTGGTCTGGAGGAGTTTCTGGATTACATGGAATGTTCTCCTCCGGCTCCCAGGACCTTTCCTCGGGCCCGAACCCCTTCCAGTCAACAAAGAAATATCGTTTCCCTCTAGTCCTCCTCATACCCAAGATCTCCTTGACCAAAAAGACATTGGAGGCATCAGCCACAGACGATGGAGGGACTGTCTTACTAGAGAAACGATTCAGGACCAGGGGTTTTAGTAGCGAGACATGAAAGGAGTTCGGGATGAGCATGGTAGGTGGGAGCCGAAGTTTATAGGCCACCGGGTTTATGCATTTAAGGACCTCGTAAGGTCCCAAAAAGCGGGGTCCCAATTTGTAGGTTGGAATCTTGAGCTGGACACATGGATAGCCACACCTTGTCACTTGGGGAGAAGACTGGAGGAGGACTTCTTCTTTTATCTGATTGAGCCTTCATGCGCTCAGAAGCACAGAGCATAGATTCAGGGACCAGATGGCCTTCATGTCCTGAACTAGTGCATCTGCCGCCGGAACCTCAGACGGGGATGCCAGTCAGAGAGGTGGGCGGGGATGCAGGCCGTACACGATGTAGAAGGGAGAGGCACCCGCGGGCTCCAAGTCTAGGGAATTATATGAAAATTACACCCACGGAAGCAAGTTGGACTAATCATCTTGTTGAGCCGAGACGAAGTGGCGCAGGTAACATCCCAGAACCTGGTTGACTCTTTCCACCTGGCCATTCGTCTGGGGATGGTAAGTTGAGGAGAAATCAAGCTTCACCTGGAGTTGAGAACAAAGGGCCCGCCAGAATTTGGAAACGAACTGGACCTCTTGAGCCGAGACGATCTGCAGAGGAAGTCCGTGCAAACTAAAAATGTGGTGAAAAAACAGCTCAGCCAGGCGCGGGGCAGAAGGCAGGCCTGGCAGAGGGACAAAATGCGCCATTTTGGAAAACTGATCTGTGAGCACCCAAACAATGGTGTTATCGGATGAAGGGGGGAGATCGGTTATATAGTCCATCGCCACGTGAGACCATGGTTGCATAGGGATGGGCAGTGGGTGCAAGAGCCCCGCCGGTTTATGACGAGGTGTCTTGTTGCGGGCACAGGAGGTACACGACTCGACGAATTCCTTGACATCTTTAGCGAAGTCCTGCCACCAATAGAACCGTGAGATCAGGAGAAACGTCTTGCGAGCACCGGGATGCCCGGCCACCAATGAGCAGTGTCCCCACTTCAGGGTACGCCTTCGGAGCGCAGGGCTAACGTACGTCTTCCCCGGCGGAGGTCGACAGGAGCTGCGGAGACAAGACGTTCTGGAGGGATTATGTGCTCTGGGGTCACTTCTTCACCCACCACATCAGAGGCACGGGAGAGGGTGTCAGCCTTCATGTTCTATTCAGCAGGATGGAAGTGAATCTGGAAATTAAACCGGGAGAAGAGCGACCACCTAGCTTGGCGTGGATTGAGTCGTTGGGCCGTCTGGAGGTACTGGAGGTTCTTGTGATCAGAATAGATACAAATGGGATGTTGAGCACCTTCCAGCAGATAACGCCATTCCTCCAAAGCCAATAATTCCCGGTCTCCGATAGTGTAATTCTTTTCCGCCGGCGAGAATGTCTTGGAAAAGAAGCCACAAGTGACCGTTTTGCCTGTGGGCCCCTTTTGCGTGAGGACTGCTCCAACTCCAACCGACGAGGCGTCTACTTCAAGCGAGAAGGGTTTTGCGGGGTCCGGCCACGACAGGATAGACGCAGTGGCAAAGGCAGTCTTCAGTTTGGACAACGCTTCCTCAGCCTCGGAGGGCCAGCTACGTGGATCTGCGTTTTTCTTCGTAAGGGTCACAATGGGAGCCACCAGCATGGAAAAATGTGGGATGAACTGCCGGTAATAATTGCAGAAACCCAGGAACCACTGTATGGCCCGAAGGCCCACTGGGCATGGCCATTGCAACACGGCCGACAACTTGGCTGGGTCCATCCGTAGGCTTTGGTCCGAGATGATATAGCCCAGAAATGGAAGGCTAGCTTAATGAAAGAAGCACTTCCCTAGTTTGGCATACAGGCAGTTATCTCGTAGGCGCCTCAGTACCTGGCGTACATGGACTCGGTGAGTCTCTAGATCAGGTGAGTACACCAAAATGTCGTCCAGGTAGACCACGACACAGGTATAAAGGAGTTACCTGAAGACGTCATTCACGAACTCCTGGAAGACGGCACGTACATTACACAGTCCGAAGGGCATGACCAGGTACTTAAAGTGTCCGTCCCTGGTGTTAAAGGCCATATTCCATTCATCGCCCCTACGGATTCGGACCAAATTGTAGGCCCCCCTAAAATCCAGCTTGGAGAAGATCTTCGCACCCCGCAGGCGGTCAAATAGCTCCGGGATCAACGCCAGAGGGTACCGGTTTTTCACCGTGATCTTGTTAAGACCCCGGTAATCGATGCAGGGCCGTAAGGAACCGTCCTTCTTTGCCACGAAGAAGAATCCCGCACCAGCAGGAGAGGAGGATTTTCGTATAAACCCCTTCTGGAGATTCTCCCATATATACTCCGACATAGCTTGTGTCTCAGGAACGGACAAGGGGTAGACTCTGCCCGAGGAGGACTGGTACCCGGCAGTAAGTCAATCGGGCAATCGTATGGACGATGAGGAGGGAGACTCTCGGCTTGCTTCTCAGAGAATACATCGGTGTACTACAAATATTCGGGAGGTAGGCCAGGCAACAGCTCACGGAGGGGTCGAGCGGGAGCAGGAAAGCACCGGGCGAGGTGCCACCAAACAACGACTCCGGCAATTAGGACCCCAGCGAGTTACTTCTCCAGACGTCCAGTCGAGCGTAGGAGAATGTAGCCGCAGCCATGGAAGCCCGAGGAGGACCGCTGAAGAGGAGCGAGGCAACACGTAGAAGGAGATCTTTTCCTTATGTAGGGCCCCTATGAGGAGGGACAGAGGTTTGGTGATAAATTGTATGGTGTCGCTTAGCAGCTACCCGCTGACCGAGGAGATCACCAGCGGCTTTTCCATGCGGACCACCGGGACACGATACTGTATCACTAGAGAACGGTGGATAAAGTTCCCGGCTGAGCCCGAGTCCAGGAATGCCGAGACTTGAAACGAGAGTCCAGCATCAGTCCCGACCTGTACCAGAATCATCAGGTGTGGAGAGGAGGAATGTGCACCTAGGAACGCCTCTCCCACAGAACCTAGGTGCGGCAGTCTACCAGATCGCTTCCACTGGCGGAACTTGCTTGCGGTGGCGGCCAAGGGTAGGCAATGTACAGATACGTCAGGCAGGCTCGTAGTCGGGGACAGGTAGGAAGGTCAGGGCAGGTGGCAGTGATTCGTGGTCAAGGAACGTGGGCGAAAGGTCGGACACAAAACAGGATGGGGGCTTCGGGAAAACCTTTTCGCTATGGGCAATGGGCACTAAGACCCGGGCGGGGTTTACTAGGAAAAGGCGGTTTAAATAGGGCAGCGCCCGGGCAATGGCCAATTTCCGGGTGCGCGGCCCTTTAAACTTTAAAACTGCCGGCGCGCGCGCCCCTAGGGGGCGGGGCCCGTGCACCCAGGACAGAGACAGCCGAGCAGGGAAATGCCAGTTAAGTGAACTGGGCACCGGGCCCGGGGGCGAGCGCGCCCGCAACCCGACGTGCGGGACGCTGCGCCGCTCAGCAGCGGGACACGGATGCACCTGCGACCCGGACAGGGTCGCAGGGCACCGGACAATTATATATTATATTCTTGTATATAGAGGGAGTATTTTAAATATTAAATTCTTTTACATAAGGGCAGTATTAAAGTAGTTTTATTTTTGTACATAGGAGCAGCATTATAGTAGTTATTCTTGTACATAGAAGGCAGTATTATAGTAGTTATATTCTTGTACATAGGGGCAGTATTATAGTAGTTATATTCTTGTACATAGGGGGCAGTATTATAGTAGTTATATTCTTGTACATAGGAGGCAGTATTATAGTAGTTATATTCTTGTACATAGAGGCAGTATTATAGTAGTTATATTCTTGTACATAGGAGGCAGTATTATAGTAGTTATATTCTTGTACATAGGGGGCAGTATTATAGTAGTTATATTCTTGTACATAGGGAGCAGTATTATAGTATATTCTTGTACATAGGGAGCAGTATTATAGTAGTTATATTCTTGTACATAGGGGGCAGTATTATAGTAGTTATATTCTTGTACATAGGGGGCAGTATTGTAGTAGTTATATTCTTGTACATAGGGGCAGTATTATAGTAGTTATATTCCTGTACATAGGGGCAGTATTATAGTAGTTATATTCTTGTACATAGGGTTAGTATTATAGTAGTTATATTCCTGTACATAGGGGCAGTATTATAGTAGTTATATTCTTGTACATAGGGGGCAGTATTATAGTAAACAAAAAAGTACAAGCTCAGCTCACCCGATCATTCTTAAAGTCCAGGTCTCAGGAGCACGGCAGGGCGGAGTCCTCGCCCAAAGCAAGACAGCAATTAGGTAGAAGCAGCAAGCTTCATCCAAGACACCTGAACATAGTGAGATAAAAGCTCAAAAACTTTATTTCCAATTCTTTAAAATGCAAAACATGGATGATGTTAGTATAATTAGAGCTTGTATGGCACCATGATTATCCAATGAATACCGACGCGTTTCGGAAATATATGTCCTTAATCGTGGTCACACATGTTAGAGCTGTGAAAGCTGGATATTTATGGTAACATCCAAATGGGTCACATGACCGAGGGAAGGAAAAAACCGCCCCTCGTGACATGTGATCCCATACATAATGAAACAATGTAATAGCTTAAAAACACACTAAACTCTAGAGTTACATAACATAGTGCCATATTAACATTGATATTATAGACTTATGGGCAGATTAATAGTGGTAAGAAATATCTTGTAATATATTGAGACCTGCGGGGATTCTTGTACCCAGTTTGAAAATCCACATGGATTCCCTGGCTAAAAGCTTGCGATGAAGATCCCCTCCCCTCGGTGCTTTTGTGACTTTCTCTATTGCGCAGAAACTGAATGTATGCAGGTCACCCTCGTGTACTTCATGGAAATGTTTAGATACATTTGAACATTGAAATAGATCGTGTCTCAGCGAATCAGACAAATGTCTCCTGATTCTTATTTTTAATGGTCCCGTGGTGCAGCCCACATATTGGAGCTTGCAAGAGTTGCAGGCAACAAGGTAAACTACAAATTTACTGTTGCAGTTAATAAATTGTTTAATGTCATAGACCTTGTTAGTTACAAAAGATGTGAATGTTTTGGTCCTTGAAAAATACTTACAGGCCGTGCACTGCGTGTGTTCGCAGCAGTAAAAACCTGTTGCACTAAGCCAATTGCTTTGAGGAGAAATAGAGTGGGAGAAAAAACTGGGTGACAGCAAGGAGCCTAATGTGGGTGCTTTTTTAGGTACATAACGTGTGTTACATTGCAAAATCCTTTGTAACTCCGGACTGGTGTACAATAGAGGAAGATGATTTTTAATAACTCTAATTATGTCCCTATATTGAAGACTGTAGGCGGTGGAAAATGTTAGGAAATCATTTGTGCTGCATATTTTTGGGGCGTCCTGCAATAGGGATTTCCTATCTCTGCATCTGATTCTACTCTGTGCTTTCCTAATCGTTGTTGATGTATAGGTGCGTTCTCTTAGCCTAGCACAGGTTTCTTGTTCTGCTGTGTGATATTCTGAAGCATCTGTACAGCATCTCTTCATGCGGACTAACTCCCCATAAGGGATGTTGTCCACAACATGTCGGGGATGACAGGAATCTGAACGCAACAAAGAGTTGCGGGCAGTGGATTTCCTATATGGTGCGATTTTTATCCCTGCCTCCGGGCAACCCGATAAAGTCACATCTAAAAAAGATATGCTATGAATGCTGTTCTGGAAAGTAAATTTTAGATTCATTTCATTGTTATTGATGCTCTCCACAAACTGCATGGCCTGTTGGGGTGTCCCCCCCCCCACACCATCAGAAGATCATCAATATATATTCCATACCAGATGATGTGGGGGGGGAAAGCACTGGAATCAGAAAAGATGTATCTCTCCTCCCAAACCGACATAAATGCCGGCTAGAGAGGGAGAAAAACGAGCTCCCATAGGGGCACCCCGTGTTTGTAGATAATAGATGCCGTCAAACAGGAAATAGTTGTGTGAGAGAAGATATTTATACTACCTAATTATACTACCATCCTCCATGTTTTGCATTTTAAAGAATTGGAAATAAAGTTTTGGAGCTTTTATCTCACTATGTTCCGGTGTCTTGGATGAAGCTGGCTGCTTCTACCTAATTGCAGTATTATAGTAGTTATATTCTTGTACATAGGGGACAGTATTATAGTAGTTATATTCTTGTACATAAGAGCAGTATTATAGTAGTTATATTCTTGTATATAGAGGGCAGTATTATAGCAGTTAAATTCTTGTTCATAGAGGCAGTGTTATAGCAGCTATATTATTTAACATGGTGGGAATAGTATAGTGCACTGCAGATATTTTAGGTTACTGTTTGAAAAAAATAAATCACGACAATTTAGTTAAGAGCAAATCTCTGGATATTGACTATATTTCTTAAACCATTTAATGTTTTTGGCTCCAGTTACAGGTTATTTATTTTTTTCAAATATATATTACAGTGTGATATCTTGTGTAACGTTTTTCAGTATTTTAGAACTTTATCACTTCTTGTAATTAACTTTACCATTTCAATAATGTTAAATATAATTAGGGAGAATTCTTGTTTATATCTGTATACTTCAGCCACTGATATTTCATATTGCAGAGCCCAGTCATTTAACCCATTATCTGGGCATTGTTGCTAACTTTCTGAATTAATACTCTGACGGTCACCAAATCCCACCTACCATGTTACATCTCATTTTATTCCAATGAGTGGCTTCATTTTGTGTCTCTTTTGTGCCCAAAAACCAAATGGGTGTTATTAACATTAAAAAGGTCATAATCAGGTACTCGCTAATTCACGCCGCACGGGCAGCTTGTCAACAGAGAACCCATGCATTTGGCTCAACCCTGGAAGAAGTGGCCTATAGAAAATGATTGCCTGTTAAGAGGATTTTCCAAACTGGATAAATATTATACGTCACCCATTGGTCAATCACCCATGTAATATGTAGGTGCATTGAGCTGGCCAGACCACAAGACATTTTCTTAGTAGCCCTAATCAGTATATAATAGTGGGGGAGTCCCAAGTATGCAACCACAAGATCAACATATGATCCCTACTCTATCTTGAAAATCATGACTGTTTTTGTTCTTTAGTCTATGCATAATATGGTGTCTCAATACAGGAATAATGCACACAGTAATGTCACAGCATAGAGATAATCCAAAGAATACAATAAAGGGGCTATAAATCTAAGTTACAGTACTGGCATAACGCACACAGTGGTATGATTGTACTAATACAATGCACAGAGAGATGTCACAGTGCAGGGGTTATTTGTCCCATACACCATATGTGTTTGTTACCATTGGTTTTGTCCCCTGATGAACCTTTTTTGAAGGGGAAACGGCAGGACTTTTTTCACAGTAAAAGTTAGAGCAGTTTTATGGGACCCATAGAGTGAGGGTTTCTATAGTGATTTCCTTATAGTGGAGCCGCCCTTTTGGGGGCGATTACCCCGCTTTGTAGGCTAAATTCTGGACTACACCATTGCCTTGGGGCTGGTAAGCCGTGAGTAGGGTTTTAAACCCACCATTTCCCTATACTTGCATTGATGATACATATTGGTTTTGATATCATTGGCAGAATGTATTTGCATTTGTCATAGGGTTGATTTCTTGCTTTTTTGATTGATTTGTGTCAGGGAACCCGTGCCCGCTCAAGGATCGACAGCCTGACTTGGGGTGTATTCGTGACATGGCGCTCCCTCTAAGGGTAGGCATGGTCAGTCGGATACAGTTTCACAAATAACCCCTGTCCACATGGGTACAGGAAGACCCAGGGAGTGCGAGAAAATGCATGGAGATAGGATGCAGCAGCAGGTGCAGGAGACTGGGGACAAAGCAGAGACACAGCCATGCCCACGAGGACTGCGGCATGGAGTGTGACAGCAGCAAACAGGTGTGGGGACATGCGTGCATCCACGGTCCAAGACAGGGACCACTGCATGAACCGTGACAGTCACAGCTGTGGGACAACGCACACAGAGATGTTACAGTGCAGGGATATGTCACCCAGTTATAATCCACACAGTGATATCATTATATTGCCTTACAATGATGTCATAATACATGTATATTGTGCACGATGATGTCACAGATGTGGGACAATGCACACAGAGATGTCACAGTGCAGGGATATTGCACACAGTGATGTCACACTAGTATAATCCGCACAGTGACATCATCATTCAGTGAAGTCATAATAAAATATGCTATGAACGGTGATGTCACAATACACTCATAATCTAACCATCTAAGCTACAGCACTAAGTGATGTCACAGCATCGACAAACACCACAAAGTGATTTCACTGTACTAGCATACAGGAGATGTCACAGTACTGGCATGTTATGCTAAAAGATGTCATAATAATATTAATATGTTGTGCACAGGGAAACTGCACACAGTGATGTCACAGTAGTAAGACAATGCACAGAGTCACGCCACTGCACACATTATCTAATCATCTAAGTTACAGGAATTAGAGAATTAGAATTAGAGAAATAACAATTCAGGGTTAATGATCATGATGTCAGCGTGTCACAGGGATAACGTAAAAAGTAAAACTGCATTAGAAGGTAATAAGCACATCAAAGACATAACAATTAAACAAAGGACTCCATAGAATTACTTTTTAATTGCCTCCCCTCGTCCATCACCGCCCTCCCCCCCGCTTAGTTATTGGACCCCATAGTAACAGCTATGCCTAATACCTTGGTAGTTTTGCCCAGTGTCGGCCTGAGGTGCTTGGGGCCCACCAGTGAAGTTGATTCTTGCATCCCCCACACACCCAGTGGAGTTGATTCTTGGGGCCCACCACTGGATTTGATTCTTGGGGCCACCAGTGGATTTGATTCTTGGGCCCACCAGTGGATTTGATTCTTGGGGCCACCAGTGGATTTGATTCTTGGGGCCACCAGTGGATTTGATTCTTGGGCCCACCAGTGGATTTGATTCTTGGGGCCACCAGTGGAGTTGATTCTTGGGTTTACCAGTGGAGTTGATTCTTGCATCCCCCCACACACCCAACGGAGCTGATTCCTGGAGCCCACCAGAGGAGTTGATTCTTGGGTTCACCAGTGTAGTTGATTCTTGGGTCCACCAGTGGATTTGATTCTTGGGGCAGACCAGTGGATTTGATTCTTGGGGCAGACCAGTGGATTTGATTCTTGGGGCCACCAGTGGATTTGATTCTTGGGGCAGACCAGTGGATTTGATTCCTGGGGCTCACCAGTGGATTTGATTCTTAGGGCCCACCAGTGGATTGATTCCTGGAGCCCACCAGAGGAGTTGATTCTTCAGGGTCCACCAGTGAAGGTGATCTTTGGAGCCCACCAGTGGAGTTGATTTTTGGGGCCCATCCTACAGCTACTGTACATGACTGCATATAGTGCACATGCCTCTTAGTTTCTGGCTCTTTTTCTCTGCCTTTCTTCCTGAAAAGTAACCTCAGGTGTCTCATGCCTAGGGGTCCACAATGCTTTTGTGCCCAGCAAGCCCAGGGGCCAATCGGAGGGTTTCCCTATTCTCCTGTGGACCAGTCCAAACCTAGTTTAGCCCATGTTGCTCCATGATGTCATCATGCCCTACTAGGACAACCCCTTTCATGCCTAAAAACAAAATTCTAAAAATGTTCCATTCGATAAAAAGGTGTATATATAGTTCTGAGACAAAGTAATATCAATGGGTACTGCCGGGGAGGAGAGGGGAAGCTTTCTTATGTCTTGTGATGTAGAATTTTCCATAAAATCTACTACCTAGCTGACGTATACCTGGCAGCTCAGTGAGCATCACTGCATTACAGCCCCTTGTACTGTGAACCAGAGGTAACATTTCGACAAAGATCAGGCATTCTCTGCATATGCAAAAAGTTACCATCTGTTGTACTAATCCTGCCACTTTAGCGCAGAGCTTAGAAGGTAATCATGGCGAGTTACTGAGCTCTCCTCTGCGAATTTGTGAAAATGTTCCGGTACATGGAAAATCAGTTTTATGCAAGGATATTCACAACATATGGTGGATATTTCAATATATATGTATAAGAGGGAGCGAGAGATGGAATTAAAGGGGCACCAGATCTTTTTTCCAAGCTAAAAAATATACAGGGATAAATACACAGGAGCAGAGAGTTCCTCCCATAACTACCCATAGAGTCGCAATGGTTGCAATTGCAACTGGGCCCCATAGTCCAGGGAGCCCTCACCCACCACTCTTAGACCAATTAGGGTCCAGCACACAAGCATCGTGTGCAGAGTCATGGTGCTGGATCACGTACAACATCCTGACACTGGCTAATAGTGTTGCTCGAATAGGTTTATATTTGGTTCAAGAACAGTTGGGCAAAAAAATTGTCCAATATCCGGGTTGGAGGTGCCCCAAATCTGAAACTCATTAAGGTCTAGAGGGGAAACTGCTGCATGTATTTTCTGGTCTCTAGAAAGCACCTGCAGCAGCTAAATGCCTCCAAAGTGTGAAAAAAAGCACCACCAAATATCAAGGGCACATCAGTGCAACTTCTGTGCAACATCTGGAGAACCTGAATTTTTACTCAAACCCTATCTCTAACCATAGCCCTAACCCAAAGTTAGTTGTTTTAGGGGGTTAGCCTACCTTTTAGGCCTCTCGTCATTCTCAGTCACTTCAAATATGACCATCCGATGTCACTTCCAGTCTCCCTAGGTTACCCCTATGTTGTGGAGACTAAAGTGATGTCTGGCATCAACTTCAACATCCCTTTTGGTTCTCAAAAAATAGGGGTAAATTTGGAAAACCAGAAGTGATGTTGGATGTCACATAAGAAGGGACACCGGGGGTGAGTGACTTGAGGCCTGGAGCTATGCAGGACCGCGGGCAACTCTTAAAGGGGTTGTCTCACTACTATGATTAGCTTTCAACATGTAGGGACTGGTAATTGAAACTCTTTAGGGCCCATTTACATGGCAATTGACAAATACCGGTCGGTTTATCCAACCGGTATTTGTCTGGGTTGTGTGCCGTGCACACGGCCGCTGGGGGGACGGCTTTTATCCGCGATGAGCGGAGAAAAGCCCTCCCCCTTCACATTCACATGCATATATTCCGTCCAAAAACCGGACGGAAGAAAGTGCATGTTCAATGTTCATCGGACGGCCCGCGGGCGGAAAAACCGCCGGGCAGAAAACCCATGCAGTGGGGAAATGCCCTTATAAATACAATAGTCTTTTGATTTTTCAGGAGATAAGAGAGATTTGATCTGCTCTGAGTGCACACAGGTTTCTCTGGTTACTGTTGTGCTCTCCCCAGATCTCTCTGCTCTTTGTCTTATCTGAGAGCAAAGAGTGAGGCCACCAAGATGCCGTCAGCTTGAGAACAGAGTGTGTTATCTCTAACAAACAAAGGAAATTAATTACTTTTGATTGTTTTTTTTTGCTCTCTGCTTTATAGATAAGATCTCCTGCTCTCATGGTCAGTGCAAATAGAAGAGCTGGAAATATGGAGCTAATATGCTAGTCACTGCTACAGAACCACTAACCAGGAAGAGTGAGAAAGCATGAATCTGAAGCCGCCTGTGGCTCTGTGAAACAACATGGTGAGACAACCTTTTTAAAGCCCATAAAAGCCCTAGCCCTACTATTAATCCGACGTTAGTCAGGACACGCCCCCCCACCCCCAAATTTGCCGCATTCCAATGTGTCGTGTCTGGTGCAGAATGTGCCAAGTTTTGGTGTATAACAGTTCATACATCTATAGAACAGGGCCAACACAGGGTTTTGCCCGCAAAGCACGGCAGAAAAGTGCGGCAGCTCCGTGCATACATGTCACCCCCAGACTCAGATTGATTCTGACATTGATCTGAAGTGCAACACTAATTAGTAATAAAATGTGGTCTAATTGTATCTAAGTCACAATTATAGGCAAACACAATTTTACTAAATTAGCAACAGACAGGTGTACTGCTCACGTCTTCTATTGAGCACATTGAGTAAACGTCCACAGTGCAGGGAGAAAAAGTAAATGCAGCCTTACATTTAAAAGCCCATTGATCTACCTTTAGCATCAATCACCACCAGCAATTTTTTCCTGTACTACAAATAAAATTGCATTTGATTGATTGCATCGATGTCGGGTTCTGCTTTCGGATGATATGCAACATTTTAGCTGTAAAATTTATGGACCACATGTATGCAAACTAAGTGAAAGACTTTCTATGTTGCCAATAGCAACCAATCAGAGCTCAGATTTCATTTCTTATAGTGCTCTAAAAAAATGAAAGGTTAGCTCTGATTGGTTGCTATGGGCTCTGGTTGCTATGGGCTCTGATTGGTTGCTATGAGCTCTGATTTGTTGCTATAGGCTCTGATTGGTGGCTATGTGGTCTGATTTGTTGCTATTTGGTCTGATTGGGTGCTATTGGCTCTTATTGTTTGCTATGAGCTCTGATTGGTCGCTTTGGGCTCTGATTGGTTGCTATGAGCTCTGATTGGTTGCTATGAGGTCTGATTTGTTGCTATGGGCTCTGATTGGTTGCTATAGGCTCTGATTGATTGCTATGAGCTCTGAGTGGTTGCTATGAGCTCTGATTGGTCACTATGGGCTCTGATTGGTTGCTATAAGCTCTGATTGGTTGCTATGAGCTCTGATTGGTTGCTGTGAGCTCTGATTGGTTGCTATGAGGTCTTATTGGTTGCTATGAGCTCTGATTGGTTGCTATGAGGTCTGATTGGTTGCTATAGGCTCTTATTTGTTTGCTATGGGCTCTGATTTGTCGCTATGGGCTCTGATTAGTTGCTATGAGCTCTGGTTACTATGGGCTCTGATTGGTTGCTATGGGCAACAAAGAAAGTCTTAGACCTAGACAGTTTTCATACATGTCTCCCTATCACTTTTCTTACTTTGCATTTTGTTAGCAGGAAGAAAGGTAGGGGTGGTCTCCATAGGAGATATAGTTTAAGACAGATTTAGGATATGGAAATGAAGAGTATGGTGGAAGTAGGTTGGCCATTCACATTAAAGAAATGGCCAGCGTCTGAATATTTGACACAAATGATGGCTAAAAAAAAATTGTCTACCAAAAAGGTGACCTGTTTGGTTGGCTGGCTGAAAAAGTGAATGTCATCATTTATCATTTTATACAAACCCATTGGGCATTATGTGGGAAAACTGTCTAGCAGTAAGACTGTCTTTGTTGCCCTTAGCAAACAATCAGAGCCCATAGCAACCAATCAAAGCTCATAGCAACCAATCAGAGCCCATAGCAACCAATCAGAGCCCATAGCAACCAATCAGAGCCCATAGCAACCAATCACAGCTCATAGCAACCAATCAAAGCTCATAGCAACCAATCAGAGCCCATAGCAACCAATCAGAGCTCATAGCAACCGATCAGCAACCCAATACAACCCAAACAGCCTGCACCAATCAAGCCCATACAAACAATCAGAGCTCATAGCAACCAATCAGAGCCATAGCAACCAATCAGAGCTCATAGCAATCAATCAAACCCATAGCAACCAATCAGAGCTCATAAAAAACCAATAAAGCCTTTCAACCATCAAGCTCATAGAAACCAATCAAACCCATAAAACCCAATCAGGCTCATAGCAACCAATCAGAGCCAAAGCAACCAAATCAGACCCTAAAAGCACCCAATCGAGCACATACAACCAATAAAGGCTCATGCAACCAATCAGACTCCAGCAACCAATCAGACCCCATAGCAAAACCAATCAACCCCCTAGCAATCAATAAGAGCTCAGCTTTTTTTTTCTGTGTTTGGGTTGTAGGGCTTGTTTGGTTGGGCATGGGCTCTGAGGGGTTGTATGGCTTGATTGGTTCTATGGGGGCAAGGACATCTTACGTAAACTTTTTTTCCCTACATAATGCCCATTTTGTGTGTTGGGCAAGAACAACAAGTTTAGTCTAACATGTTTCTGTGATCACAGGGAAACCTATACTCAGACTTCATTTTAAAGGAGTATTCCATCTCATATACAAACAAGATAAAACAAAGATCTGATAATGCGGATCCCAGTGAGCACACTTACTTGCAACTCCCATACAAATCGGACTGCACAGCATGGCCCCTTACCTTTTTTTCACCTTAAACAAGACTAAGAAAGGGATAAGGGGGACCCCCAATTTGCGATAGAGTGGTCCGGGGAATAGGGGATATTTGTGGATATCCAAGATTTTTATATAGGAATATCCCTTTAGACGGGCTGCTCAGACCCGTAAAATGATCATCGCATAGAACCAGGCTGGGCAGAAAAAGTAAAAAAAATTTGTACTCACCTCCCCCCCCCCCTTATTTATTATCCCAAGCCCGGATCCCCCCTTTCCCCCTTTCAGGTTTTCCCCAACACGTAAATAATGTATAGAGGACAAGCATCCTATGTGTGCCGCCACAAGACTCCCGAAAGTAGGGGGCAATGCCTGGGCAGGTGCGGAAGCAATTAAAAGGGGGTGCAAAGGAGCATCGCTACCGGGCCCTGCAGCCTAAGGGACCCCCAAAAGCCCTCCTCCCATAAGGATTACACTTGTAAGTGCACAAATAGCTGGGGGGGCCCATTTATTTTTTCCCCCTTACACTGGCCACCCCCAAAACC
>JAODAL010042812.1:0-34449 GCA_025379985.1 Phyllomedusa bahiana
TTTCCCCTTTTCCACATTTTATTTCATAGATATGTACCTTTCCACAGGGGGCCCTGAAAATTTTTTTAAAGTCCCCATTTTATTATTTGTTCTTTTATTTTTGAAGACCTGGTCCCAGTCAATACGGTCAACCAGGTTCTCATCTTTGTCATTGTACCAACACTCTTAATATTTTAACATTGGTTACATATATTCTGCGCCTACAGACTGCTTATTTTATAGACTGAGTCTATACTATCTTCTATGTACTGACACAGAGGAGAGGCTCGCTCTCCACTCAGAATAGAGTGTGAGTCTTTGTAGTGTGTCGGAAAGAGAACCTGGAAATCGAGAAGAGCAACTCACTGGGGGTTCTGGAGTGACAGTAGTGATGGACAGCTAGGCAATATTAGTTTTTTTTCTATTTTTGACCACCCTGGTCCCAATGGCATATAATTTTTTTTACTGCACAGCCCCTTAAGTAGTCTCTGAGAGCACCATGTAAAACATACATGATTCAGACTGCATTTGGAGCATAAATGTAAAATAAAGACTAGCACTGCTCCACTAGTTTAGCTCAAAGCTCTAGTAGACAAGAATCCTAAAACAATATATATGTTTTACTATTATTCCCTGATAAATTGTAAGCTGTGGTTCACAAGGCAATTAATGCTATTGCTTAAATTGTTGAAATTGAAATAAAATAAAAATGTTGTGTTTAAAAGAATCAATTGCTAATTTGAATATTATTAGAATAAGAGACTATTTCCCCTGCTAGTAGGTAACTTTCATGTGAGGGATGTCTATTAAGAACTGTGCCTCTCGGTGAGTTCCACCAAGAGAGTCCTCCTTTCTAACCGAGGATACCATATTTTTGTCCCTGCATTTCCAACCAGTCCACTGGCTTCCAAGACTAATTCCTTTTTAGCACACTTTGCACTTCACAGGGTAGACGATCTTTAATGATGTATAGCAAACTTACATATGTTTAGAGACTAAGGCTCACGTCGTTGATATAGGCCTCACTATGGAACTCTACAGAGCTGAAGAAGTCAGGTATACCACAGAGTTTTACCGATTGAAGTTATCACATTCTGGTACTTTTAGAGTATGGGTCCTTGATATAACAACAGGCAATCACTGATTAATTTCAACTCAGAACTATTTTATTTTTGCAGGCATAAAGAAAAACGAATACGGCTCACCATGCTTGACATCGAAAATTCAAGTCAGCAGTCCAATATGTGTTGCTGTGCATGGAACATTTGCAGACCTTAAACATGAAATGTACCTGCAACTGGATAAACTAGCTTTTTAAAACAAATAACGTGTTTCAAGCAGAATGTTTTTATTCATTACTGGCTGTTAGAAATATTCAAATAATTAAAATAAAATTAGAAAGTTATTTGAAATAAATAACAGTGTAGAAATATAAAATATAATTATTTATTTACAATTTTCTAATGTACTTGGAGATTCAATTTCTCATTATTTTTAAATATTTGTTTACTATTACTTGTTGAATGTATAATTTCCAACTATTGGCTGAAAACTGGTACTCATCTTATGTTTGTAAGGGTATGTTCACACGGTGTCTTTTCAGGACGTATTTCGGTCGTAATTGCACTGCAATGTGCCATGAAATACGTCCTGTAATTATGGTAATCATAGCTCTAATAGAGAGCTATGATTACCTGCCATTTTCCCTGCTGCGGATTGAATGCTAGGGGAAAGAAGGGACATGTCACTTCTTTCAGGTATATACGCAGTAGGGACAATGAAAATGAATGGGGCTGGGCAGGGGCAGCCCCCCTGCACTTTAGAAGAACGCGCTGATCATTCTTCTAAATTCACGGTGTCTTGCAGCACGTACAGATACGCGCCAGAAGGCGCCGTGTGAACACACCCTAACAGGTAAGAGGCAGTTACAATACACATTTATACAGTCAAGGCAATTCTCGGTATGTTACTCTCTTGATTCTTTTAACACATCTGTGTAGTTAGAAATTGAATCAACTGAATAAGCTTAGTAAAATACACTATACATACATGCTATAGCTTTAAAGGGGTTCTCCAGTATATAAAAAAACTAATTAGCATACTGCCTAAATAAAAAATAAAAGATTATATATATATATATATATATATATATTTACCTGCCTTACCTTCTTGAACAGCTCCAAATGCTGATGTAATGCAGAGGTATGTGACCACTGGAGCCAATCTACAGCTACAGCAGTGATGTCCCATTTAGCAGTAAAAAGAAGACTACGAGAATGCTCTGCAGTGCCAACACTGGAAAGGAGATGAAGAAAAAAGTTAATTTCTTTTTTTTTACTTTGGGCAGCAGTGTAAGGTGTGCGGCCACCCTACAGGTGGTCTTAGGCACAGTTAACATGTTTCTTTGTGTACATTTGTATATAGGATATATACAGTGGGTACGGAAAGTATTCAGACTCCTCTAAATTTTTCACTCTTTCTTTCATTGCAGCCATTTGGTAAGATCAAAAGGTTTAATTTTTTTGCTCTTTCAATGTAAAACTTTTCACCCCATCTTGAAAGAAAAAAAACCTGAAATTTAGATATTTTTGCAAATTTATTAAACAAGAAAAACTGAAATGTCACATGGACATACGTATTCAGACCCTTTGCTGTGACACACATATTTAACTCACATGCTGTCCATTTCCTTATGATCCTCCTTGAGATGGATCTACTCCTTCATTGAAGTCCAGCTGTGTTTAATTAAACTTATTGGACTTGATTAGGAAAAGCACACACCTGTCTATAGAAGACCTCACAGTGCATGTAAGAGCACATGATAATCATGAGGTCTAAGGAACTGCCCAAGGAGCTCAGAGACAGAATTGTGACAAAGCACAGATCTGGACAAGGTTATAAAATAATTTCTTCAGCACTCAGGGTTCCTAAGAGCAAAGTGGCCTCCATAATCCTTAAACGGGTGTTATCGTTTGAGCTGTTAGTGCTGTTCTGCTAATTTTCTCAGATTGAGTTTGAAATCCAGGGGCGTGTCTCTCCTCTGAGCAGGCGTGTCTCCCCTACCAGCAGGTGTGTCTCTCCTCTCAGCAGGCGTGTCTCCCCTCACTGAAGAACTGTGACATCATCATTTTGTTTGAAGCAGGGGATGCAGAAGGTTGTCTGGATATAACAGCTCTGTAGCCTCCTGCATGCTTATTTCTGCAGCCTTGAGGCTCCAAACTCCAGCAAGCACCTGTCATATGTCTTAGTTTAGACACAAGTGACATTGAAAGCCAGCAGCTTCTGTTCTAGTGGTCTTCACCCAAATTATACTGACAACAGGCAGAGACCTTTACTCAACTACAAGGACAAATGTCAGCTTCAAGTAAAGATCTCTGCTTGCTGTCAGTAACATGAGAGTGAAAACAATAGAGGGAGAAGCACTCAGCTTTTAGAAAAGACCCTGCTCAGCCTGTTACTAAATTGGGCTGTTGGTGCAGCGGCAGAGTTTTAGCTTTACAACGAAGGGGTTTGGAGTTCTATTCCCTCACAGAGTATCCCCCCTCCCCTAAATACTCCACATATGTATAGAGACCTAAAATATATATGTCAATCTCTATAATGATATATATATACACATACATAGCTCCCCTATATCATGTCTCATCCCACAGAGTATATGCATTGTATCACATATGTTGGAAGTGCTTGGTGTGACTACTGTGACAATGGGACACTATATAGGGGAGCTTTGTGTGTGTATAAATAAAATTATAGATATCTACACATATATTTTCATATCTTTACATATGTGTACAATTTATATAAGAAAAAAAAAAAAAGAAAACTACTGATGGGGCTTGAACTCCCAACCTCTCTCTTGCAAAGGTGATCACCTAAGCACTGCACTATACAAGCAGCTTATGCAGACACATTGTTGAATCCTAATATTATACACTACAGACAATGACATCATAAGGAGGTTGGGCTTGCATTAGCCCTGAGGAATAGAACGCCCTCTTTTCAAAGTAGCAGCTTAAGGACTGGACCTGTGAGGAGGTGAAACAACCTCTTGGCAAAAGCCCTTTAAACAGGCAGTCATTGCCCAGATCATCACCATAAAGCTGGGAGATATATAGAGACAGCAGACCTTGGCTTCACTATCAATTTTAACAGCTCAGAGGGGAGTAAACACAGAGTGTGCAGGCAGCCAATCACAGCACAGAGGGCGTGGCCGGGGTGTTTCCTATCTAGGGGCGTATCCCAACAGGCTGGATGAAATGTCAGCCAGCCAATCGCAGAGCAGGGGGTGTGTCTAGAAAATCGACCAGGGGGCATTTTGACCAGCATCAGAGCAACAGCAGAAACAGAATGCAGATTTACAGAGAAGCTCATATCTGCTAAACCAAGTGACAGAGGTAATGCAACCCAATTACAAAAGTGCTTATTTTTACTGTCCCCATAATCTGAGATATGATCTTTGTAACGATAAAACCCCTTTAAATGGATGAAGTTTGGGACGACCACAACTCTTCCTCAACCTGGCCGTCCAGCCAAACTAAGCAATCGTAGGAGAAGAGCCTTGGTGAGAGAGGTAAAGAAGAATCCCGAGATCACTGCGGCTGAGCTCCAGAGATGCAGTAGGGAGATGGGAGAAAGTTCCACAAAGTCAACTGTCACTGCAGCCCTCCACCAGTCGGGGCTTTATGGCAGAGTGTGCCGACAGAATCCTCTCCTCAGTGCAAGACATATGAAAGCCCGCATACAGTTTGCAAAAAACACATGAAGGACTCCCAGACTATGAAAATAAGATTCTCTGCTCTGATGAGATGAAGATTGAACTTTTTGGTGTTAATTCTAAGCGGTGTGTGTGGAGAAAATCAGGCACTGCTCATCACCTGGCCAATACAATCCCAACAGTGAAACATGGTGGTGGCAGCATCATGCTATGGGGGTGTTTTTCAGCTACAGGGATAGGATGACTGGTTGCAATTGAAGGAAAGATGAATGCGGCCAAGTACAGAGATATCCTGGATGAAAACCTCTTCCAGAGTGCTCTGGACCTCAAACTGGGCCGAAGGCTCTTCTTCCAACAAAACAGTGACCCTAAGCACACAGCTAAAACAAAGCAGTGGCTTCAGAACAACTCTGACCATTCTTGACTGGCCCAGCCACAGCCCTGACCTAAACACAATTGAGCATCTCTGGAGAGACTTGAAAATGGCTGTCCACCAACGTTCACCATCCATCCTGAGGGAACTGGAGAGGATCTGCAAGAAAGAATGGCAGAGGATCCCCAAATCCGGGTGTGAAAAACTTGTTTCATCATTCCCAAGAAGACTCATGGCTGTACTATCTCAAAAGGTGCTTCTACTCAATACTGAGAAAAGGGTCTGAATACCATGTGATATTTCAGTTTTTCTACATTTCTGTTTTTTCTCTTTCAAGATGGGGGGAGGGTGAAGAGTGTACATTAATGGGAAAAAAAATGAACTTTTTTGATCTTACCAAATGGCTGAAATGAAACAAATAGTGAAATATTTAAAGGAGTCTGAATAGTTTCCATACCCACTGTATAGTAAATTGATGATGATGATGTTGATGAAAAAGCACTTTTATTAGGTGCAGGGATGCTTTAAGCACTAGAAAACTTTTTTAGGCTACATCCAATTAGGGAGAGGAAGAAGGATGGGGCTGCAGAGAGATGTAAGCGGAAGACTGCCATTAGTTAGTTCTGGTTAATGTTCTGTGTTGTTCATTTCAGTAAAAGGAACTTTCCACACAACAGTGAAGCAGAACATCCTGGGGGCAGGCCATCAGCTAAGTATACTCACAGGGCAGAGAAAGAGAGAGAGAGAGCAGGCAGAATAACAATGAATAAGAAAGACATAGACTGGAGTAATGGAGAAAAGTGTCATAGAATGGTAGAGATTGATGGACTGTAAGCTGACAAATGGGGCATTCCTGGGTTTACTAAACTGGAGCCTAGACCGTACCATCCTTAGGTGACAACAACCTGGAAAGAGGAAGCAGAGGAAGGGAGCAATTACAAGGAGAGCACCAGAAAAGAAAGTGAGAATATATACATGTAGATATTGAGCCTGTAACAAGAAGTGTCTGCAATATGCACAGTAACTGTCTGAAAAAACTGAGGAGCATCATGAGTACAGGCTTTTAAGATCTACAAGCTGAAGCTCTGCAGCTTCTTTCAAACCAATGCACTACACGTCCCAGCAACACCACTGGTAGGACTGACAGTACAACCGTCCACATCCAATATTCAGGTGTACCTGCCGTCTTGGCTCCTGGTACCTGCATCTGCACCTCACAGTAGCATCTTACTTTTATATAAGAACAACCCCTGGACAACACCTTTAAATATTAGCCATCTACTATGTAAAGATGCTAACACCTTATACTGTACGTAACTTCCCTGTAGCCTTCATTAACTTTCTACTGAGATTCAAGATCTTGGCTCTAATTCTGAAATGCTGAGGAGAAAAAAATTATGCTTAAACAACTCTTTGGTTTTATTATCATGACTTGTGACAAGAAAATCTCAGTCAACTACCTTATATGCTTGAAAATCAAATGAGTCGATAGGGACGACTAGTGTGCCTTATGCAGATTACCGTATAGCTTACATGTTATTGGTATTCTTGGACTGAAACTTTACTTATTGAGCCATAAGACGTAATTTGCCTGTTGTTGATACACTTTGGCATTGTGGCAACAGTAATATATTTTCAGAAATATCTGCATGTAGATCATGAAGTGCTGAGTGAGTCTATACTGTACTTTCTTCAATATGGGAGGTAAGAATTTAATCCTGCCCCTTTCATCTTTGCCACCCACTTCTATGTTTGGGCTCAATGTACTGTGCTCTTGATGTGTTGGCTTTATTCAATTCATTTAAAGAAAATGTTGAACGATTGTAAGTTTCAAAGCTGGAAAGTGGATACTTTTTAAGCAAATACAAGCTCTTTCCATAGCACACTTGCTTCGTTTTTTTTTTTTTTTTTTGCTCACTTTGGCAGAACAGTTGATATCTTATATAATAGTGACTTAAAAAGGTTGTCCAAAATTAGAAAAAAAAAATCTACTTTTTATCCAGAAATAGCTGCACTCATATCCTGTAAAGTGAATGGAGTTGAAGTGCAATACTGGACACAGCTTGTGAGTGGAACTGGTTATGGGGAAAATTCTAGACAAACCTTAACAAGGGTCAGTATAAATGCAGCTTCCATGACTCTCTAGTTACATAGAGCAGTATTAGATTTTTTTTCAATATGAAGCTATGTTTAGAATAGCTATCAAAACAGGGAAATCCTATTAAACTAAACATTACAAAATAACATGCATCATTCCACTGGAATGAGAATTGTTTTATAACTTACGGCGCCTGAATGTATTTCTCATGGGTTACAATAATGCTTGATGTTCTTTTCAATTTCTTTTCTTTTATTACCTTTAGTAAAGGGTTATTCCCTTACTTATTACACATGCCAATAGTAGATCACTAGGATATGCCGTCCTATTGTGATTTTTGAGAGTCTGAGCTCTGGGACCATAAACAGTATTGAGAATAAAGTTGTTTAGTGTTATGTTGCCTGCATAATTTTCCTGCACAAGTGTACTTTCCACCATTGGGTGTTCAGGGAACTGCAATGCAAATAAGGTGCTGTCAGAAAGGGCTTCACCCTAAACCTAAAGCCTATACCCAAGTCCAAGTGTCCAAGATAAAGCCCAAAGAAACTAGTCCAAATGTTACATTTGAGCATATTGAGGCCATGAGGATTTTCGCTCTTGTAAAGAAGTAGTTCCCATAATGGATAAGTAGTGGATTTCATCACTACAAGCGCCAGAGCAGGGTGGGTTTATCATGATTTGATATGAAAGACATGAAAGTTAAGAGAGATGTCTGGAGAACCAATAAAAAAAAAAACTTGAATGGGTTGTCTGAGGGTTCATTTATCTTCCAGTGATGTCTTTTATGCTAACTTGTGCTCTTCTTGGACTGTACATAGCCTTCCTTCTCTGCTACTAGGCAGCAGCATTTTCAGTTTTAAAGTAGTTTCCCCTTGTCCTATAAAACTAGGAGCTACAGGATCCTTTCCTGTCCTTTATATTTCTTCCTCCCACCCAACCTCAGTCTCATCTCATACCCTCTGTTTTCTACATCATGTTAAAAGTCTTGGGAGTCAGGAAGAAAAAGGTGTGGCTTCAAAGGGTTGTTACGAGACTATCAAAAGCTCGTTTTTCCGATGGGACATGATGAAAAATAGAAAAAAAGAAGCATATTTACCTCTGTTCTGTTCGGTGGCCGCTCCATTCATCTCGCTGTAGCACGGAATGTCCATCGTTCAGGTGCTAGGTGCAGTCAATCACAGTCCACAGATGAACATTCACTGTACAGCGGGGATGAATGGGGCAGCCACTGAGATGGAACAGGAGCATCATATAGGTATGTATGCTTCTTTTTTTATATTTTTCATCATGCCACATCGGACAAACAAGCTTTTGAAAGTCACAGAACACCCCCTTCACAGACTGCTCTGAAAAACAGAAAATCCCTATGGTCGCCTGTTCTGGACTTCCTGTCATCATACACCTGATGCAAAACTGACGCAGGCTACAGGTAGATTCATATTTGCTCCTAAACGTTTTCTCCCATAGCCATTCACATATTCTCCTAAAGTATGTTGAGTAGAGATAGCTTCAGGGCTGGTAATTTTTTTAGCCCTACGTTTTAATCAAAGCAAGCATTTTAAAAAATATATCAGTTTAGATCAGTCTTCACAGCCAACTATTCATTTTTAATATAGTTATGCCCTCAAGTTGTACTAGTTTACAATAGTGGCCTCAGGACAAGTTAATATTGAAAATTAAGTGGCCGCTACCCCTGTCTTCTAGGCAAGTCATCACCCACTTAGCATAGCGGCACAGCACAACGGCATAACCACCCATGTGTTCATGGCATTGGTACCCTGCCTTAGGGCATGTGCTAATACTGCCAAAGCCTAACGCCACTACTCTGTGCTTCTCCTCCTAGACCTGTCCTCCGCCTTTGACACTGTCGACCACTCACTCCTCATACAAATCCTCTCCTCCCTCGGCATCACGGACTTGGCCCTTTCCTGGATCTCTTCCTACCTCACTGATAGGACATTCAGCGTCTCTCACTCACGCACCACCTCCTCGCCTTGCCCGCTCTCTGTTGGTGTCCCCCAGGGGTCTGTCCTGGGCCCACTACTCTTTTCTATCTACACTCTTGGTCTGGGTCAACTAATAGCATCGCATGGCTTTCAATACCATCTGTAATCTGATGATACCCAACTCTACATCTCTGGCCCAGATATTAACTCTCTTCTCTCCCGGATCCCAGACTGTCTTTCGTCCATATCCTCCTTCTTCTCCTCACGTCTCCTGAAGCTAAACGTGGAGAAAACTGAATTCATCATCTTCCCACCGTCCCCCGCCATCCCTCCACCTGATCTCTCTCTCACAGTCAATGGCTACACTCTCACACCCGCTCCACAAGTCCGCTGCCTTGGGATAACCCTTGACTCCAATCTGTCCTTCAAACCGCACATCCAAACCCTCACTTCTGCCTGCCGCCTCCACCTGAAAAATATCTGCTGTATCCGCTCATTCCTTAACTTCGAAAGCACAAAAATGCTGGTCCATGCCCTCGTCATCTCCTGCCTAGACTATTGCAACATCATTCTCTGTGGCCTCCCAGCTAGCACCCTCGCTCCCCTCCAATCCATCCTTAACTCTACTGCCCGTCTGATTCACCTCTCTCCTCGATACTCCTCTGCCTCTCCCCTCTGCCAATCCCTTCACTGACTTCCCATTGCCTAGCGAATCCAGTTCAAGTTAGTAACCTTGACCTACAAGGCTCTCCATGACCTCTCCCCTCCATACATATCTGCCTTAATCTCCAGATATCTCCCCTCACGCAATCTCTGCTCCTCAAGGACCTTCTCCTCTGCTCTCCCCAGTGTCAACTCCTCACATAACCTCTCAAGACTTCTCCGTGCTTCCATACTCTGGAACTACTACCCAACACCTCAGACTCTCCCCCAATCTCACCAGCCTCAAAAGCAACCTGAAAACCCATCTCTTCAGGATTGCCTATACACAACAATAACCCCACCACCAGTACACCGGCCCACAAACATGTCTGCCCCTCACCTTCCTGTCTCTAACCAGCTCCTTTTAGATTGTGCCCACAGGAGGGCTCTCTCCTTCTGTATCAGTTGTTAGTTACTAATTTGTCACCTTTGTACTTGTTTGACCTATGTTATGTATGAAACCTGAATGTACAGCGCTCTGGAACCAAGGGCGCTCAAAAATAAATAATAATAATAATAATAATAATACTAAACTGTACTGTTATAGTCTACCATATGTTCTCAAGAAAATGTACTCATGAAAATTTTTCCCTTTGTTCTTGATTTTCTTTTCTACTGCTGACAGGTTAAGAAGAGGGAGACAGGAGCTTCCTGCCTATAACACCTTGCGGATCCACTTCTTCCCTGAGCATCTATTCATCATTGATCTCGTAACCAGCCTTGGACTGGCCCACAGGAGAGCAGGGAATATACTAGGTAGACTCCTGGATATGGCAGGCCTGGGGCTGCTTTTCATGAAGGAAGGCAGAGAAAAGGAGAAAACAAGAGGCAGAGTAAAAGAGTCATGGGTAGTATGTGCAGTTATGTACAGTAGTTGTAAGGTGGGCCCCAAGAACCAACTCTTAAGGCAGGCCTCAAGAATCAACTCCACTGATGGGCCTAGGATCTGAATCCACTGGTGGGCCAAAGAACCAACTCTAAAGGTGGGCCCAGGCACCCAAGTCCGAAAATGATCACAACTAAGACTTATTACCCAGTGTGTTGAACTACAACTTTACAAACAATAGGCACACAAAGGTAACAGAGCACAACTACAATGTTGCTGACCAAGTTATGTGATCAAACAGCAGCAAGTTGCACATTATCAGTGAGACAGAACCAAGATAATCTAAATATACACTCAGAAGAGAATCAAGGAAAATTAGACTCAAGTTCAGAACTTTGCATAAAACAAGCAATAGAGAGTTCAAAAAAGAGTTCTCCTGACTTACAAAATACTTTAAAGGGATACTGACGCTGTTTGAAAACAAAAAAAAACCTATCCTTACTTCTCCTCTCTCCTTGGATCCACATTATTCCATTGTCACTCTCTGCCAGTCTTCTGTTTTCGTCCGGTCTTTTTTCAAGAAGATTGGGTGATATCAAAGTTATTAGCACTTACTTTACAACAGCGACGTTAGTCAATAGCACGTGACCGCTATATCCATATCTCTATGTAATTTGCGTGGGACTGCACATCTTACATTGGACTACTGTGTACAGCTGTGTTCTCTGTTTCTGATTTACGGGGGACTGCGGAAATCTCTCTCTCGTCCATGCATGTTGCTGCTTCTACATGCTGTCCGCGCTCCCGTCTGCGACCTCTTCACTGCATTGACAAACTCTGCACGTTCCCATCTGTGACCTGGGTGGGACATGCCGCTCAACCTACAACCAGTAACACATTCGCTGGGTGTCACTCAACCTGGGCTCAAACACGGTTGCTAAGCTTTTCTTTGTAGTGAGACAACACCTTTAACTTTCTGGCTGATGTCTTGAGATGTTGCTTCAGTATTGCCACATAATCTTCTTTTCTCGTGATGCCATCTATTTTTTGAAGTGCACTAGTCCCTCCTGCAGCAAAACAACCCCACTACATGATGCTGTTAGGCTTCAAACCTTCAATTTTAGTTTCATCAAACAACAGGACATGTCTCCAGAAATGTAGATCTTTGTTTCTGTGTGCATTTGCAAACATTGTTCTGGCTTTCAAATGTTTCTTTTGGAGTAATAGCTTCTTTCTGGCAGAGTGGCCTTTCAGCCCATCTTGATAAAGTACTCATTTCACTGTGGATAATGACACAATCTTACCAGTTGTTGCCAGCATCTTCACAAGGTCTTTTGCTTTTGTTCTTGGGTTGATATGCACATGTCGGACCAAAGCATGTTCATCTTTGAGACACATAACCCATCTCCTTCCTGAGCGTTATGATGGCTGGACATTCCCTCTTGTTTTTACTTGCATATAATTGTACAGATGAATGATACACCTTCAGGTATCTGAAAATTGTACCCAAGGATGATCCAGACTTGTGCGAGTCCACAATTATCTTCCTGATATCTTGGCTGATTTCTTTAGACTTTATCATGAAGTTACACACAGAAGCAGTGTGTTTCTGGGGGGGCGTAAAAAATACATCCACAGGTGTGTCTCTAATTAACTCAGATGTTGCCAATAATCAGAAGCTTCCTAAGACATGACATCATCATATGGGCTCTCCCAGATAGCTTAAATGCATAGTGATCCTAGTGTATGTAAACTTTTGACTTTGCAGAAAGTAATAAAAATGCCTTAAAAGCTTCTCTCTCATTATTCTGGCATTTGACAAACATAATAAATGGGTAAGTTTTATTCTGATTTCATGTGAGAGAGTGAGAAAAACATGTATATGTGTCTTTTTATATAGTGTATGTAAACTTCTGGTTTCAACTGTATATTATATAATTTAAAAAAAAAGCCTTAGGGTCCCCCAATTTTTAATAACCAGCCAAAGTAAAACCAGCACCTGCAGGCTAATACTATTAGAATGAGAACATCCATGAATAATGGGCCCTTACCACCATAAAAATACCAGCCTGCAACGGTCTCAAAATCGGACATTCATATTATCTGCTTCTGACAGTTTTTCTATTTTTAGATCTACTTATATTTAATTAGTATAATTATTAATTTATTGACATTTATTTATCAGCCATTCCTCTCTGATCAATAAATAAACAATTAAAAGAATACAATGTGTGTCGCCCCCCACCATCCCCCTTTTCATAACCAGCTACAGTAAAACCAGCAGCTGCAGGCTAATTCTACCAGAATAGGAAGGTCCTTAAATGTTGGGGCCTTCCCTTTCTAAAAATGCCAGCCAGCATCCACCCCGGAAGCATATCAACACATTAGATATTCTGCTTCTAATGGTTACCTTCCCAGAATCCCTGGTGCGTTGGATACTGGAATAATAATTAGAGGGGTTACTGTCAGCTTTGGAGTGAGAAAAAAACACTGCAGACTGACACCAAACCCCAGTGCTAGTAATACAGTTGCTTCTGCCAGACACCTCTATTAATAACATTGAAATACAATGATAAAAGAAACACACTGATAGAACACAAAAATCACTTTATTTCAATAAACACTCCCCGACACCAGCCCTCATTGACCATATTATTAGGGCTTGTCCCCACGGCAAGGGTTTTCAGCTTGTTTTACAAATGGTTTTTGGATTTGAAAACCATCTGCAAACCAACTGACAAGCTTTTACAATGATTTAAATAGAAAATCCATGCAGTTCACACTGCACAGATTTTCTGCCGAATGGTTTTTGACACCACTGGCGTTCCTAAAAACTTAGAAAATATTTATTCTTCCGTCCGGTTTTCGGGCACAACATGAACATGTGGGTATGAAGGGTGACGGCTTGACAAAAGCCGTTCCCCTACAGGACAGAAAAATACAAAATACTGGTCAGAAAATCTGCCCATCATTTTGTCTTTGCTCTGTGAAAAAACCCTAAAAGTAAGGGATTCAATGCTGGTCTGCATAGTCCAATAAGTCCATCATAGCCCAATGAGGAAATCTGTAGAAAAAAACAAAATATTACAAAAAACATGATCTTGCGGCTAATCTTCTGGGGTGCAGGGGACAGAGTTCAGACTGCACAATATGATTCTGAGGGGTACAGGCCATAGTTGTAGCACAGTCTCATGGGGGGTTAATCATCTGTTCTCTCCCACACCCCTATGAGACAGTGCCCCTCCACCCTCCTCTGAGTTTGACCAGAGGTGGGGGGGCAGGTAGGAAGTTGCTTAAGGATTCTGATATACTTGTATGAAAATTCTGCAGGGATGAGTTGTGGCCAGGAGAAGTCATCTTGGTGATCTGGACTCGATGGAGAAGAAAAGGGATAGAGAACGTCACCTGTGAGTCCCTGGATGTAACTGCACTGTAATCACTTATATGTCTATACCTGTGTGCACTGCTATCTACAAATATATGGTCACTGTATGAGGATCATATTGATCTTTCTATACTGATCGTTATTTAATAATAGTATAGTGGTATTATTCAGTCATTGTGTGGTCTGGTAGTATTATCTATTCCCTAAGTAGTAGCAATATTGGTAATGTTGGTCTTGGTAGTGGGATTTGTTTGGTAGCAGTATGATCATGATATGTATGGTGAGGTATTTGCTCCTTGTATTATTTAGTAACTGTATGACTATTATTGAGAGGTACTGGTAAATGTTTGTGCTCGAGGGGAAGGAAATGATGAGGGCGGGTATGGGGTGAAATTCAAAAGTTTACTATGGAGCCCAGCCTTCTCTAGCTACCCCCGTGGTTTTAGCCTAAATCAAATCATTATATGTTGTTGATTGCTTTTATGTTTTATCACACATCCCCCTTGTTTTGTCTGGCCTGACCTTCCAAACATAACATTGCTTACCTCTTTCCCTCATAAAGATCATTTTATGGAATGTTAAGGGCCTACTATTCCCACATTAATGTTCATTTGTTCTCAGACACCTCAAGAAACCGAAGGCTGATATAATGTTCTTACACGAAACGCAATATTAATGGTTTTTTTTAATGAAAAGATTGGGATTTGGAGAAATTTTAGATACAAAAGCCAAAAACAAAACGATGAGCATTAATTTTTTCAAATAAACATGTAGCACTTGTGCATTCCCTATTATGCATTGGATCTCAATACCCACACCTGATACTTCTTTCTGGCTTTCATATCAACACTTTTTGTAACTATCCAGCACAATAGTTGCAATCAGTAACCAGCAAACACAGTTTTTTAAGATGAATTATATTTTATAATGGATGGGACCAGAGTCTCTGCAATCTTACTCATTTACCTGCAGGGCTAATTGACCACTTACCTTCTGTAGTAGATGAATAAGGCAGTTTACTGGCATGTGTCTCTGTTTGCTCTGCAGGTATCTCTTGGAGATTGTAAGCCTTCATGGGCAGGGTCCACTCTTCTTCTTTATCTGTTTGCTGTTTAGTACTTACAGTGGGTTGCAAAACTATTCATACCCTTTGAACTATTCCTCATAGTTAAACATTACAGCCATACTTAAATGTATTTTATTGATATTTTCTGTGACAGACCTACAAAAAGTAGCAGTTATTTGTGAAGTGTAAGGCTATGTTCACACAGTTTAAATTGCCATGTATTTCGGTGTGCATTTCGCTGTGTATTGCGCTTTATACACGGCGAAATGCGTGCTGCAATTACGATAATTCTTAGCTCTCATAGAGTCTCATAATACGATCGTATTGTACGTGCAGGGGGAGAATTGACATGTGAACAATGGATGTTAATGGGGCCGGGCGGCTGCCGCCCCCCCCCCCAGCTTTGGAATTACGATTGATTAGCGCGTGGTTCCAAAATATATGGCGTATTGCGGCGTGTATTTTACACACCGCAATAAGCCATGTGAACATACCCTTAAGAAAATTATACATGCTTTTTCAAATTTTTGCAAAATAAAATGTGAAAAATGTGATGTGTATATGTATGCAGTCCCCTGAGTCAATATTTTGTAGGACCATCTTTAGCTGCAATGACAGCTGTAGTCTATTGGGGGATGTCTCTACCAGCTTTGCACATCTAGAGATTGGAAGTTTTGCCCATCCTTCTTTGTAAAAAAGCTGTAGCTCAGTTAGATTGGTTGGTGAACATCTGTGAATAGCAATTTTTAAGTCCTGCCACAGATTCTCAATGGAATTTAGGTCTGGATTTTAACTGGGTTATTTTAACACATGCTTTGCTTTCATTAGCTGTGACTAGATGTTTAGATTTGTTGTCCTACTGAAAGGTGAACCTACGTCCCAGTCTCAAGTCTTTTGCAGCCTCTAACAGGCTTTGCTCTAGGATTGCCCTGCATTTAGCTTCATCCATCTCTCCATCAGCTCACAGCAGCTTCCAAGTCCCTGCTCTGAAGCAAAGCATCTCCACACCATGATGCTTCCACCAGCATGTTGCTTGGTTTGGATGGTGTGCTCAGAGTGATGTGCAGCGTTGGCTTTCCTCCACACATTATTATAACAGCTAATCTTGCTGGTCTGTTTCAGATATTTTAAAATATCTTGCAGGCTGAATCTTGGATTCCCTTACAGAACTAGTCTCTTTCTCTAGTGGTGGACACTTGACTTTTTGCTGCTCTTTTCTTGTGCACTTGCACTACTGATCTACTTTTCTAACCAGAGACAATTTCTTTTTAGAACTACTACGTGCTTGGTGGCAGAGGTAAATAAATTACCTATAGGGTTTATCTTAATCTTAATTTATCTGATCTTTAATTATCTAATAATTTTAGTCTTCCAAGAACAATGACTTCTGTGATTTTTTTTGTCTACATAGACGTATGAGGACTTTTTTTCTAGGACAAGATATACTTTTTATTGGTGCCATTTTCTGTACTGGAAAACCAAATTGTTTGTGGGTTGCAACATGAAAAAACTGCAATTTTGACACTTTTGGGTGGGCAAAATTTTTTTGAGGTTCACTGTATGCTATAAGTGACATGTTTTCTTTATTCTGAAGGTTGGTAAAATCTCCATTATGTTTTGGTGCTTTAAAAAATCTAGCCTCTTTTCTTTTTAAAAAAAATTGCATTGCAGACCAATAAATTTTTTATTTTTACCATTTATGGTCCTGAGTGAGGGCTTGATTTTTTTCCAAGCTGGAGTGTTGTTTTTATCGGTACCATTTTGGCATACATGTGAGTTTTTGATCACTTTTTATTCCAATTTTTTTGAGACACAAAGGGTCATATGTATGAACAGTGCTGCGGCAGAAACTCTGGCGTCTTTTCAGCCTGACATCTAGTGCAGCCCTGTTCGCTATAGTTTAAAAGTGCCCGTACATCATTATCAGGCGCATTACAGAGCGCCTGCAGCACTTTGTAATGTGCCTGATTTCGGGGGATGTGCAGGAGGCAGGGCGCACTAGAACCGTACTAAGCTTTAGATTTATAGCTTTGTTACGGCTATTCCAGGCGCATTACTGCTGGAACAGGTAAACCACTTTCAAAGTGCTTTACCTGAGCCAGAATTGACGTTTATGCGCTAGAATCCGTCTGACTTATGACCCACAGAAGACCAGGTACATATATCAGGCACATTCTATTCTATTTACATGCACACAAAAATGCACACAAAGAGCGACATGTCAGATTTCAGCTATATGATTTTTTGGTGTATTTTGAGCCAAAAAAACTGTTGTAACCATATTCTACATATGTATGAACAGTCATGCTCCAAAACAAGGTGCAGTTTGCAACAGGCACGACACATTTAAATACGCCTAAGTTATGCGTCTAAGATATGCTATGCTACAGTGTCTGGCAAAAGTATTTGGCCACCTTGAACTTTTCAACCTTTTGCCACATTTCAGACTTCAAACATAAAGATATAAAATTTTCATTTTTTGTGAAGAATCAACAATAAGTGGGACACAATTGTGAAGTGGAATGAAATTTATTGGATATTTTAAACTTTAAAAAAAAAAAAAAACCTGATAAGTGGGGCATGCCAAATTATTCGGCTCCTTTAAGTTAATACTTTGTAGTGCCACCTTTTGCTGCGATTACAGCTGCAAGTCACTTGGGGTATGTCTCTATCAGTTTTGCACATCGAGAGACTGTAATTCTTCCCCATTCTTCCTTGAAAAACAGCTGGAGCTCAGTGAGGTTGGATGGAGAACATTTGTGAACAGCAGTTTTCAGCTCTTTCCACAGATTCTCGATTGGATTCAGGTCTGGACTTTGACTTGGCCATTCTAACACCTGGATACGTTTATTTGTGAACCATTCCATTGTAGATTTTGCTTTATGTTTGGGATCATTGTCTTGTTGGAAGATAAATCTCCATCCCAGTCTCAGGTCTTTTGCAGACTCCAACAGGTTTTCTTCCAGAATGGTCCTGTATTTGGCTCCATCCATCTTCCCATCAATTTTAACCATCTTCCCTGTTCTTGCTGAAGAAAAGGCCAAACCATGATCCTGCCACCACCATGTTTGACAGTGGGGATGGTGTGTTTAGGGTGATGAGCTGTTTTGCTTTTATGCCAAACATATTGTTTTGCATTGTGGCCAAAAAGTTCGATTTTGGTTTCATCTGACCAGAGCACTTTCACATGTTTGGTGTCTCCCAGGTGGCTCGTGGCAAACTTTAAACAAGACTTTTTTATGGATATCTTTGAGAAATGGCTTTCTTCTTGCCACTCTTCCATAAAGGCCAGATTTGCACAGTGCACGACTGATTGTTGTCCTATGGATAGACTCTCCCATCTCAGCTGTAGATCCCTACAGTTCATCCAGAGTGATCATGGGCCTCTTGGCTGCATCTCTGATCAGTCTTCTCCTTGTTTGAGATGAAAGTTTAGAGCAATGGCCGGGTCCTGGTAGATTTGCAGTGGTCTGATACTCCTTCCATTTCAATATGATCGCTTGCACAGTGCTCCATGGGATGTTTAAAGTTTGGGAAATCTTTTTGTATCCAAATCCGGCTTTAAACTTCTCCACAACAGTATCACGGACCTGCCTGGTGTGTTCCATGGTCTTCATGATGCTCTCTGCTCTTTAAACAGAACCCTGAGACTATCACAGAGTAGGTGCATTTATACTGAGGCTTGATTACACACAGGTGGATTATATTTATCATTATCAGTCATTTAGGACAACATTGGATCATTCAGAGATTCTTGCTGAACTTCTTTCATTTTTTTTTTTTTTACAAACGTTTAAAATCTCGAATACATTTCGTTCCACTTCACAACTGTGTCCCACTTGTTGTTGATTCTTCACAAAAAAATAAAAATTGTATATCTTTATGTTTGAAGCCTGAAATATGGCAAAAGTTCAAGGGGAGCCGAATACTTTCGCAAGGCACTGTATGTAAGGATGAACCACATATGACAGGTTCATAGATTCGGCGCACTATACCCTCATTTAATGCGTTTTAAATCTGACATGTTACCAAAGGTGACCCAAATATGCAGTTTCATCATTGGATATTTCTTTGTTCACTGTATGGGATAAATAATCCAATCATTTAATAGATTGATCTTTTACAGAAGCATTGATCCCAGGTGTGTTTGACCTTTTTTTATTTATGCAATGGCAGGGGAGGGTATTTTGAACTTCTAATATTTTTGATTTTTTTTTTTTTTTTTACTTGACCACTAGAAGGTGCAATCGTTTGTACACTGTTCTGCAATAGTAAAAATAATAGAAAGGCACCTGGATAGGGTCCAGAACCATAAAAAACTGCACTATTCACAGATGGTATTTTGTTATAAATGGCCAACCTAGCTAAACTATTGAATGTGGTTTTTCTAAGCGTGCAAATCTTTGGTACCATGTCTGGGTTTGCAATAGACAAAACACAGTCCTTCATTTAAAGAATTATTTTATATCCAAATGCTTATAGTAGAAACAGTCCACAAATTCAGGACATTCACAATTTTTTTTTCTCATATCTGCAACAATAAGCATAACCTGTGACATCTTCGGCTCAGTCTTTACAACTGTATACTTTGAAGCAGTCTCTGCAATTATATCCTTTAAAAAGGAATGTAGCAAGGAAAGTTCTTACTTAGTATCCATGTACTGGTTATACGCGGAGCTGGTTTGTAACAGTAACCATGGGGTCAGCCGTACGCCACTAGGTGACGTTTCGGAAGGAACTCCTCCTTCTTCAGAAAGGCTGTATCCTCCCACTGAAGGAAAGTAGCAGCACATATTACTTCCTCTATATATTTAAAACACAACATGTGATTAAAACATTAACCCTAACGTGACTAGCATTAACAAATAACATCACAAATAGAAGCTATAAGAAAGCTATTACACTAAAGGCTTCATTTAGTCCATTAGGGACTAAAGAACTCAATTTATATATCCAAAAAGCTTCACGCTGAAGCAAGCGGGAATGAAGCATATGTTGATCATGACATTTAATCTGTTCTACAGTACACCACTTTAACTCATGTTTCATCATTGGATATTTATTTGTTCACTGTATGGGATAAATAATGCAATCATTTAATTAATTGATCTTTTACAGACGCATTGATACCAGTTGTGTTTGACCTTTTTTTTATTTATGCAATGGCAGAGGAGAGTATTTTGAACTTTTAATATTTTCGATTTTTTTTTCTACTTGACCACTAGAAGGTGCAGTCGTTTGTACACTGTCCTGCAATAGTAAAAATAATTGAAAGGCACCTGGATAGGGTCCAGAACCATAAAAACTGCACTATTGACACATGGTATTTTGTAACATATGACCAACCTAGCTAAACTATTGAATGTGGGTTTTCTAAGCGTTTAAATCTTTGGGACAATGTCTGGGTTTGAGATAGACCCTTCAAAATGCCAACTTCTTCAAGCCTGCATACTTTAAAAACAGAGTCCTTGATTACCTCTGTGTATCTTAAAATAGCTTCAATCTTCATAACATACTTATGGATTCACACTTAGTAGAAAAGTTGCCTAATTTCCATGCGGATTTAAACACAGAAAAAAGTTGGACCAGAGAAGCTGCGTCACAATTGCACAGGATAGGTGAGGTAAGTATTTTGTTCTTGTTGTTTTTTTTTTTTTTTTTAAAGATCAGGTCCTTAAAGGGGTGTACCGAGGGATGGAAAAGCTAATTTTTCTGTCAGGGCATGAACCCTCACAATTACGGCAGGGATGAACGGGTCAGCTGCCACGACTGAACAGGAGCGTCCGGGAGGTAAGCATGATCCTTTTCTTATATTTTTAATCATGCCCTAACTCTTGGAACACCCCTTTAAGTCTTGTATCAGCATAATAATAATAATAATAATAATAATAATAATAATAATAATAATAATAATAATAATAATAATAATTTGGAGACAATTTGTCTTATGGATTTGCTTCTGGATTTTCTGAGCACATACCATAGAAGTTTAAGGGTTATATGCTTTGTAAAACTTCTATCACCCTTAGACTTGTAATTACTTAATGTGTTAGTTGCCCTACCAAATTAAACTCTGTGGACTGGATCATGTCCTAATAATTTACTTTGAACTCAGTTGTCATTAACATGGATTTTTTACGTAAATGATGCCCACTATATTCTAAACAAAGTTTATTCAGTATGTTCTGCTAATATTTAGAATATTCACTTAAATTGGCAACTAGGATTCTTACCCTTGGCTGGCAGTAATACCAGTCTTAAAGATTCACAAGGGCAAATATAATCTAGCTGTCACTTACACAGTGTATAAACTATGGAATGAAAACACAATTCTACTAATGTAAAAATAACCAATATTTATTTTCTCATCCTCATTAAAGCAACTTTGTGGAATGCAGCTGGGAAACCTCTGTTTTCTGGCAAATATAAAATTCATGGTAAATTATGCTGTTAGGGAGTGCAAACAATTCTTGGATTATTTAGGTTGGAAACCAAAACATCATACAATCAATCTCCCAATTTGTTCCCAGATTAAAGAAATGTACAGCCTTTTTGGGTTCTGTAAAATCAGTGTATATTTAGGAATAGAGAAGTCGTGTGCTATTTATCAACTTTAAACTATGAATGCACACTGATAAATTGGACTTGTGTAGCAGACTGGACAATGATATATGTATCACTTACCTTCTATTTATGTGAGAAGACAAAATGTTTTATATTTTCATCTCCATAAGATTTATTTCAAGGAAGAGCTGGTTTGTGGCAAACACAAATACTGTACATGGCTCATCTACTTTATAAAAATAAAGTATGTAGTGTGAGGGATTAGCGTCCAGATTATGCAGCGGGCTGGGCTTCAACAGACAGAGACAGTGACACTTCGGATAAAGTTCAAGTCCAGGCAAGCCTGGGTTTATTTAAATGACAAAACAAAAGCACAGCCTTAACTTCAGGCATAAAATATAAAAGAAAACCTTCTCGGCTGAGCTCTAATTACAGACATAAAGATGTGTCTAACTATATCAGGGACACACTAAGTGACCCTGGGCAAACTGCAACCACAAGGAGCATGTGTTACTCACACCATCGCCTTAGCAAACACCAGCAGCCATGACAGGCCTGCAGACCCAAGCTTTATAGGCCTGACACCAGCCTCACCTGGTGCATGGGAGTGGCCACCCACCCTGCTCTTTGTCCACTCCAGGAAAAGCCAACCCGAATGTCAGTAACTATTGGCACATAAGAACTGTCGGCTTTCCTTCCCCGGGCCGCCCCTCTCGGTGAAAAGCTTGGGTCCAAAACTTCCAAAGGCCCTTGGAAAGCATTCTCAGGGAAATATACCTCCCCTCAACCACTCCGCCTGTCATTGTCTCACAGTAGTTAACAATTAAATATAATAGCTGGAGATTTGCCAATCTTCTCTGAAAATAATACGAAAACGTGCCAAAACCCACTCAAATGACCTGAAATTAGGATCTAAGTCTAGTGTATGTTAATCTAAATTTCCTAGCCATAACGTTAGTACGACCAAAATCTTTCCCGTTCTCTTCTAATTTTCCAATGTTGGGATACTGGATTTGGGGGAAAGAATACAGCTTTTTTTTCAACCTTCCCCACGTGTTCCCCATTGAGTTAGGGTTTGGGGGGGCTGGGGGGGCCCCAAATCACAACTTAACTTCATTGTCTTTGAAACTTTTCTTCTCCAATTTTGACATATGCTTCGTCATTGCCCTGCGGAACACTATGTCGCCCCTTTTAAAACCCCATATACTTTAGTGTCAAAGTAACTCTCTTGAGGATACCACAATACCCCCAAGCATTAAGACCCCCTGATCCTGGTCAAGACCCTGGCCTTTGGCTGTAAAAAAAAAAACCCTATATCATCAGGCTTTCCTTCACCAAATTGACAGTTGTTTCAATTTTCTCGATCCATTAGCCCCCTTTCCCTTGATTCTTCCAGACCCATTTGCACCCCCAAGCCCGTCTATTTTACTGTAGCATTTTAGAAAGGGTGTGGGAAACTGGAAATAACTTTCCATTCAAGGACGGGAGCTTCTGTGGGCCATGTAATTTAGACATGATGTACCAGAAAAAAAGAAAATTATGCCACCCTCACCTGGTGCCCAAAGGAGCATCCCTGGAAACATTAAAGGATATAGGCATTTAGCACAGCCTGTTTAAAATACAGAGGGTCATAGACCACCAGTACTGCTATCTCACTAATACGAGGGTTTTTTCAGGGAAAATGTTCATGTAATTGGTTTGGTCTTCCCAATTCTATGTGCCGCAGTCAGCGTGTTCTGTACTATGAGCAATCTGGTTTCAAGATACAATGTTCCTAGAAAGACCATTGTATAGCAAAATATTGCATTCTGAGGCCATTGGAACTTGAGGGACCACTGTATATTGCAAAGCTAATCGGAGAATCATAGTTAGGTGACACATCCACCTTTTTTATGTTTTGTGTGATACCGATCCTTTAGAAGTATAATCTGTTGCCTGCAGCTGTTGTTGTGGCTGCTTACTGCTGCACCACTCCATGTGTCTGGTGGCTTTTCTGCTGCCATCTTACTCCTTTTCCTTTTGTGCCTGCGCCAAAAGATTTGCCCGTGAGTTGGTCCTTGGGGCTAAACCCGCAGACACCACAGCATCTGTTGTGGGGCCCACTGCCCCAGGAGGCCCAGCACATCCTGCCTCAGAACAACCAGGCTCTCTCTCCTAAGCATTCAGAGACAGTGACTTTGTAGCCTTAGCAGAGTGCTGCCGGCTATTCCGCCTGATAAGTCTAACACCTTAGGCCTTAAGGAGTCAGCCCCTAGTGATGACGTGGGCGGGACAATAACATCATATCACTGTGCCACCAACGCTGGGCTTCACAGGAGAAGCTTCCCCCGCTTATACATCGGGGAATGAGAAAGGGGGGTACTTTTTTTTTTTTTACTATTGTGGCCCAGTATTCCTACCTACCTACCTACCTACCACCATCTAAAACCCACAGGTGTCAACCTTTAAAACCTACCTACTTTACCAGGGGGCCCAAAATTAGCCCCCCCCCACCTACCAAGGGGGATTTTTAGTTTTCCACTATGGGGGCCACCTAAGCCCTGGTCCTTCAAGGTCCCCTTAGCCTACCACCGGGGGCTCACCTATAGCCTACCTACCCCACCAGGGGGTTCAGCACAGTCTAGGGGGTTATCCCCCTGTTCCTCTCCACTGCTTTTGGGGAGTGCCCTCAAAAATTTTTCCCCGTACCGATACCCACCCTGGGGAAATTTTTTACAGTGGTGAGGGACAGTGAGGGGGGTTTCGGGGAAAATGTTTTTCGAAGATTTGTGCCAAATTGAGGGATGAAGCTGGCCAGAAGAATCTTCATTGGCGGTCGGAACCAATGCCGAAGAAAAGGGAAAGTGAACAACTCAAAAAGAAAAAGTCACCGTGAGTCACCCAAGATGTTTTCTGCACAATAACACTTTACAGTATGTCTGCGAACATGTGTACAAATGGGATCAACCCCTATAGGACACGCATGGAGGTAATATATGTGTCAGACCTGTGTAACTGGTAATACCACTACGGGCGGAAAATTGGGGCTTTGTTTTCTGACTTTATTTAAAAATGTGTAGGGACATTATTCTCATGTGGGGGTAATTTGTGGCCGGTTTTTTGGGAGTATAATTTCCTTATGTAGTAGTGTTTTTGGGAATGTTAGTCTTGGAAAATTTGGGGTTTTTTTTTGGTAGCGGTGATGGTTGGGTATGGTGAGATATTTGCTCTTTGTTTTTATTAGTAAAAGCATGCCGGTAAATGTTCAGTCACGGGGGGCGGGTGGGGTCCCATTCCTTATGTTTTCCCGTTGGGTTTTTTAGTGCTCCTGACTTAATTTCTGTTAATTTTACTTTTGGGTTATCCTTGACCTTGTAACTTCTGGACTTGTCTCTGACTATGTAAGAATGCTGCATGACTTAACTAATGGACTGTCCAACTATGTATCTCGTCTGCTCCCTTTTATAACAATGCCTGGATAGCAGCTATCACTAAGGGTGACCTGTTGGGGGAAATTGACTCGGGACCCCCTGCATAAAGCCAACCCTAAAAGGGGGTTTAAAAAACCCAGGGGACTCTTTAGACTCTTCTCTCTTGTGTCATTTTGTGCTAAAGCCTACAAAACATTCAAATGGAGCAATTATTCCCAATGCGTCACCCCTCCTGAATGGTAGGTGTATGAGTAAATGTTTACAAGTATTTTGTACCAGTGCAACATCCTCAATAACAGTATGCCTTGTACAGCTGGGAACAGCTGAGAACTGGTACAACTAACATTTTATCAGTAAATGTGGCCTTTATCTATTATTTGCATCATATGCCCTTTAATCAGTTATGTAATAAATTATATACAGTTGCTGTGCCTGTTAGCACATTATTGAGGTGACAATTGAGTATGAGAAGCTTTGATATCTATGGTGGCTTGGATCAACATTTAGACACTTTTACAAGTGATTCAGGACAAGTGTTCCTACCATACTTACTAGCAAAGAGGAGCTATAGTATAGGGTCACAGAACGAAAAGCTGGTAACCTGATAGAGGATAGTTGTAGGGCAGATGTAAAGACATAGTAACACATTTTAGTTAGCATTCATTATTAAATTTTCTTCACCATTGGAAAAGTGAAACATCCTAATGGAGTAAATGGCTTTAAACATATTGGACAATTTGATATACCTCTTTACTTTGCTAAATTCATTGAAGCTCCAATCTGATCCACTCTCAAGGCCCACTCATCCATGTGAAAGACACTTTACAGACAGTTAATGTGAGTAAGAATCCATCCTTGCAGGTCACGCACACCCATACCCGTGAATTGACTTCCCTGGGGTGGATGGGATCTTCTAGCATGACAATGTGACGTGTCACACAGCTAGAAATGTCCAACACTGGTTGGAAGAGCATGACTAAGACTTCCAACTACTACCCTTACCCCCTAATTCCACAGACTTGAACCCAACTGAGCATCTGTGGGACCACCGAAATCATTATGTTAACTCTATGGATCCCACCCCACATTCCCTCCAGCAGCTATAGGATGCAGTCAATATGGCTCCGGATACTTGTGACAACCTACCGAGGTCTTATTGAGTCACATCTAGCTGCTGTTCTTGCTACTCAAGGCTTTTACTCTAGATGTTAACTAGTGCTCATAATATTGAGACTCGACTGTGTATAAAAGGTGGCATTTCTCCTGCTCTTTTTATACTTATAAGATGCTATTTTTCCTTCAGAGAATGAATGAATGAATGGAATAACAATTTGTTACCCACTAGGAAGTTTAAAAAGATAAATCCCAAGGTCATGAAATAGTCAAAAACATTAATAAATATTCTGTATTATAATTTCATTATTCTCAACAGAAAATATAGAAAATGATTTGATTTGAAAATTCGAACATATTTTCAAAAACATCTCTCTCCCTCCTAGTAAAAATATAGTGCAACACAATAAATAGACATTAAAGGCAAATAATCTGTCACCTAACCATATTTGTTTGAGAACATCCAGTTTTCCAATTGTCACATACCATGTTCTATATTTAAAAATAAGCATTTAATGGCCAATGTGGTTTATGTGTCAGTGAATGTGTATGAATAATGAGCTAATTCCATTTAACAAAATTAGATCAGCAATTGGCAAAACATCTGGCCTGCAGTGTAGGCTGCCTAGAAACAAAACCATTATGAATGCCCTTTTTTACCAACTCAAGACCCATATTCAGATCATTTATATTGCCAACCACCACTATTTTGCTTCCTAACAGCTGGTCATATTCATTTGGCTCTTTGTTTTTTCCACCCCGCCCTCCAAGAGCCCTAACTTTTTTATTTTTCCATCTACATAGACAAAAGAGGGCTTGTTTTTGGTGGAACAAGTTGTACATTTTAATGAGGCCATTAACCATTGGAAATTCTACGTGGGATGAAATGTCAAAAAAAACGTGCTTGTGCCTGTTTTCGGAGGTTTTATTTGTTATGTTGTATGCTCTTCGTATAAAAGATGTGTTATGTGTATTCTGCAGGTTGGTACAATTCCGGTTAATTCCAACCACATATGCAGGGTTTTTGTTATGTTTTAGTACTTTTAAAAAATACATTCTCTATTTCTTGCATTTGTGCTGCAGTCCCATTTTCTGCGACTAATAACTTTTTAGTTTTTTTCACCTATGAATAGGAGTGAGGGTTCATTTTTGCAGGCTGAAATATACTTTGTATTGGTACTGTTTTGGAATAAATACAACATTTTTATTCCAATTTGTAAAGAGTGTGAAATGACCAAAAAAAATGCAATTTGGGGGTTTGGAATTTTTTTCTGCGATATTAAGCTTACAGAACAAATTATATTGTTTTTAAATAGATCAGACTTTTATGGATGCGGAAATGGCAATTATGTGTAAATTTTATTTATTTTTATTTGTAAAATTGTAGTATTTTTATACTTTTAAAACACTTTTTTTTAAACTTTTACATTTATTACCCCTAGAGTACTTGACCACTAGGAGGCTCGATTACTTGTACAATCTTCTGCATTATATAAATAATGCAGAAGGGTGTACCAACATGGTGGTTCTATTTCTTCCTGCTTAGGACAGGAAGTAATAGAAATGTTAACCTTGGTGACTATGGAAGCCTTCATTAGCCTTCATCTGACTCCAGATCCTTTATCTAGACATATAGTTAAGTGATAGAGCTCTGCCAGTCCATGGAGGTAACTTAAGAGCTTAGTTCTTGTGAACAGGGCCCTCAAACCTCTCATTTGATGTGGTAATAGTTTTGTTTCCATGTCGTGTTGAGCTTTTTCTGTACATGTACTCTCTACATTGGAAAGTGCTGTGGAATATGATGGTTCTACAGTATATAAATAAAGAATATTATTAGTATTATTAGCTAACTGCGTATTGTTTATATGTTTAACTCAATAATAAGACAGTATGCAGTAAGCACTAAGGCTCCCTCTAGTGGCGTCTGAAGGTAGCCAGGCATTCATCATTTAAATGGGTTTAATACTCTTAAAAACTTGTTGGAAACTCAACATAATCCACAGGATTTTCAAAGCTAAGGACTTTGAGGAGTGTACCCCAGGGTTCAGTGTAGCCATTGCAGAAATTGTTCAGACAATTGTGGCTTCATGCAGGTTAACCAACAACCACAGAGGCTGGTCATGAATGGCTATGCAAAGGGGTCTATTTGTGCATCACCTTGTGTACTTCTGTATTTTGGCCAAAATATCAACTAATAACTCTTGTTTCATATATTTTTTTCAGGCTATATTCTGGCCTGTGGTTCTAGAGAGCAAGGTGTATCAGTATTTTGGACTATGCTGGGAAGCCACTTGATCTAAAATCATTGATGTCACTAATAGGCTGTAAGATAGCACTGTGCACTACATGCAGGACTGCATTTGCCATTAGGCAGCTGATGGCGAGTGCCTTGGGTGGCACAATTAAAGGATGGCACATTTATAGTCGAAAATGTTTATTTCTAAATAAAAAAAAAAAGTGGTGGCAGTTTTGTTGCATAATTATACTATGTTAATGGCTGGAAGTAGCAGACTGCCGTGGACATGTCTTTCCTGTGCTCCTTATATTTTATTAAGCTTTGAGAAATCTTTATGCTTTACAGACTTTCTCTTGTTGTGCATATAGTATGCAGAGAGCAGGGAAACTGGGACTGTGCTGAACAGTAGAGGTACTCATCATAGGAAAACTGCTTTGATGAGTAATACTGCAGCCCAGTACAGTCCCAGTTTCCCTGCGATGTGCATACTATGGATGACAAGTCAGAAAAGAGGCGCCATCATGCCAGTTTTAGGGCGCATTAAATGAGTGTATAGTGTACCTGAATGAATAGAACTGTCAAACATCTGGTGTGTGGTATACCTTGTGTAGCATATTTGAGGCGCCTAATTTAAGCGCATAGCAAAAAAAGGGCGCATATCATTGCTAGCATATTTGATGTGCCTAATTTAGGCGCATTCAAAAGTGTTGTATCTGGTGAAATGTGCCTAGTTTTGGCGTATTACAGTTCATTTATATAGAGAATAGGGAGTCAACAGTTTTTTGGCGCATAATACACCCAAAAAAATGGTACAGTCCTAATGGGACATGTTGCCCTATATGCACAACAAGAGGAAGTCTGCAAAACATTCAGACTTCTCCAAGTTTAATACAGTATAACGAGCACAGGGAAGCCATGTCCATAGCAGTGTGCTACTCCCAACTAGAGATGGGCGAATTGATTCTAACGAAGTGGAATTCGTTTAGAATTTCAGGAAAACTTCGAATCTGAACAAAGTCGAAGTTTGGGGTGATTTGCGGGAACGAAGCGTGTTTTTAATTGATAAAATGGCTGCGAGCACATGGCGTTACATGGGGCAGAGATGAAGCCAATCAGAGACCGGTGGGATTCTGTGACGTCACCGCACTATATAGTTCATGACTTTAGTCATTCTGTGCAACATCCCTTAAGTGCAACTCCATAAGTGTATGCAGCATTAATACCAGCATGTAGCATGAAGGACGATGGGATGAATGGAATCTCAAAGGAAAGTCTTGTCTCTCATCTGACCTCTCTTCTTTTGTCAATTCCAGATATGCATCTTTGTGGAACTACAAGTCTCAACATCCTCTCCATTTGCCCTGTGTAAATCTCCTGCTATCTGTCTATATTTGAATGGTATACACTTTTGTTAAACATTGTAGTTTGGCTGCATCTCCCGCCGTGACGAGGGGCCTAGTTGTCTACCCACTATCACTTTTTAATCTTTCCTTCTGCTCACCAATATGCTCCAACCCCCCCCCCCCCCAACATTCCTAATTTCACACCTGGTAAAAGTAGCAGGCTTGCTATTTCAGCATGCACCCTAGTCATTCCTGACTTTAGTATTTTGTGCCACATCCTTCTAGTGGCCAACTCCATAAGTGTATGCCGCATTGAACCCCGAAGTGAACAAAAGGGATAACCAAAGACCTTCCCGATCTCACTCACACAGGCAAACAATATGACTTTCTGCTACAATCATCACGATCTCTTAATCATCAACTCCCTTGTTCCCCTCAGAACCCACGATGGGCAATGGACTTCCAAATCGCCGCCTTCCTGTCCTATCCCTCACACATGACCTTCTATTCCACCTCCTTCCTACACATTAAGACTTTCTCAAAAAACCCACACACCATTTTTCTCTCATCCCCACACATCTTCCTCATCTCTCCTGCTTCGCCTCAGGTTGCCCCGGGGCATCTTCTCAACCCGGGCCCCTCAGGCATCCCCTGTGGTTTAGGCATCTTTACACGACGAGCCCTAATGAGCAGCACACACTCTATCAACCACATAAACCTCAACACCCCCATCACCTGCAGTAACTTTTCCCATGTTGGTGCCTCTCGGAGATGAAAGTTCTGTGTGCAACAGCTTACTACATCCATGACTCTTCATCTCACGAATCTTACCTTCCTTGGATTAACTGAAAGCCTGGCTGATACTTCTGACTCCGCTTCCTGCTGCCCTTCCTGATGGGGGAGGCGCAGTTTACCCACACCCCGCCATGGGCGTAACCTGGCGGAGGTGACGGCCTTCTTTCTGTCAGATTACTGCTCTTTCTCCCATTCCACCACTCCTTCCCTCGCCCTCCTCCTTCGTGGTGAACACTCCGTCCCGCATCTACGCCCCCTCCAACTCAAAGTTGGTGTTGGTCTATCGATCCGCAGGGCCCTGCCACCAACTTTACCTTGTCCCACTGTGCATGATGGCTCCTCACTTCTTCTCCTCATATTTTTTTTTTCACAACCTCTATATTATCATGGGAGATCTTCACATTCAATTCGATACACCCCACTCATAATAAAAACTCCTGTCACTTCTCTCTTCCTTTGAGCTCTCCCGTGGACCTCTGGAGCATTAAGATGGGTCACATAGACTCAATCTTCCCCGCCTTTTCCCTCTATCTAACCTCTTCAACTCTCCTCTCCCTATCTCTGTCCCCAACTTGCTCACCTCTCCTCCATCACCTCTCCACTGCCCCTCTGACACAACTCTAGTTACACCCACGCTAGGAACCCCCTACACACCCCTCAACTCTCACATCGCTCGACTTCTTGCACACTCTCTCATTTGTGATCCAGAGCCGCACACATTCTCAAACAACAATCAACCTCCACTCTTGATGCTGCCGCTCCTCTTCACACACTAAAGAACCCGCAAAATACAACTGAAGACTCAACTGGACACCAGACTCACAAACAAGAATTTGCTGAACGTGCTGGAAGAATAACCCGCTCCATACCGCGATACAACTCATCACAGAATCAATACCACATTTAAATCCGCACTACCTCAGCCAAACAAGACTTCTTCCACGACTTCTCATATACCTCAGTGTCCCACAACACAGCCTATTGTTAACACCTTCATCTCTCCTGCGTTCCACTCGCACCCTCCCCCATCTCTCCTTCAGAAGATGATTCTGCCAAGCTCACTTCCAAATAAATCAAATTCACCAGGACATGCTTAACTGCATATCCCTCAGCTTACCTCTATTCCTGCCAGGGTTCCCCTCAGCCCACTCTGCCACTCTGTCATCTCTAGTTCCATCTAACTTGCTTCTCTCGGTCACTCACTGACAAGCTCTCTCTTTACTGTTCCAACCTAATCGAACCTCACCACTGTAGTCCTTGCCCCCCTGCAATCCCACCTCATCCATGAACCTTAGTGCTGTTATATTCCAGCCATCACCCATTTTAATTCTTTCATTAACTCTGAATCTTCCCTTCATCTTTTAAACACGCTACAATCACCCCAAATCTCTAAGAAAAATCTCTTGACCCTTCCTCACTGTCCAACTATCGCCCATCTTCATCGTTCCATAGCCTCTCAAAACTCACTTGAGCAACACGGTCCATCTGCAATTGTCCTCCCATCTTCCACAAACTCCATTTCTCCTTGACCCGACCAATCGGGCTTATCGTCCACCACTCTACTTGTAACTGCACTAATCCAGGTCTCCAACGGGACCTATTAACTGCGAAAGCTCACGCACACTTTCTCTGGGCCTTTCCTCATAGACCTGTCCCTCTGCCTTTGACACTGTTGACCCTTCATCATCTACCATCCTCTCCTCCCTCGCATCACACGATGGGCTCCTCTCCTGGATCACCTATACCTCACGCTTGGAACATTCCAGCGTTCTCACACTCTCACAACAACCTCCCTCCCATCACCCGCGTTGTTGGTGTCCCCTGGTGTCCGTACTGGGGCTCTACGCTTCTCTATCTACACCTCGCCTGGGTAGCTAATTAGCATCCCACGGCTTTTCAATACCAAACCCGTATGCTGATACACCCAACTCTAATTTTCGGGCCCCGATGTAAATCTCTTTCTCCCGGGGCCGGACCCGGCTTTCGTCCCTTTCTCCTTTTTTCTCCAGGTTTTCCCCAAAAATAAACGTTTGGGGGAAAACTGAGTTTTAAAAATTTCCCCCCTGTCCCACCTATCCCTCCAATGATCCCCTTTCAAATGTTTAACGGGTACCCCTTTTCACCAGCACCCTGGTCAAATGGGTTGGGTAAAACCTTTTATCCAACTGTCCCCTTTAAACCCCAAACCAAACCTACTTTGCCGGTCACCTTCCCCCAAAAAAATTTCCCGAATCCACCCCATTTTTTAACTCTGAAAGCCCCAAAAAAGTGGTTCTGCCCCCGTCTTTTCCCCCCCTTAAACTGGAAAAATTCTTCCCCTGTGGCCCCCCGTTTTTGCACCCCCCGTCCCCCCCCAAACCCTCCTTAACTCTGCTGCCCGTTGATTCCCCCATCTCCCGGCACTCCCCGCCCCTCCCCCCCTGCGATCCCTTCCCCGGCTACCCCCTTGCCCAGCGGAATCGTTCCCAATAGGGAACCTTTTTCCCACAAGGCTTCCATAACCCCCTTCCCCCCAATATCTTGCCTTTATTCTAAAAACCTCCTCCACGCAACCTTTTGCTCCCAAAGGACCCTTTTTTTTTGCTCTCCTTTATCCTTACATAACCGTCCCCAAAATTTTTCTCGTGCTTCCCCCACCCCTCTGGAATCACTGCCTCAACCCTCCCATCTCCCCCCCCTCACTACTTCAAACAAACCCGAAAAAAATACCTCTTAGGATCGCCCCATAAACCCCAAAAAATAACCCGTGTTTTTCACTGCTCCCCCCCCAAAAAAACATGTTGCCCCCCAAACCCTTTTTTCTCCCCCCCTTCCCCGTAGAAAGTAAGCCCCCCAGGGGAGGGCCCCCTTCCCCCCCCACCAGTTGTTAGTCCCTTTGGCCCCTTTGTAAATTTTTTGCCCCAAGTTATTTATTACCCGCCTGAAATGTAAAAGCGCCCCGGAATCAAGGGGGGTTAAAAATTTAAAAATGGGTAATAAAATTTTAAGTCCCGGGCGCGACGCTGAAAAGTTTACATCCTCCCCAAAATGTGCGGGGTAGTGAAAGTGCTGCTACTGAGATCTCCACTAAAGAATAACTTTTATACAGCGATTTTTTGGGGGGGATCAAAAATTGTCTCAGAGACTGCTTTTCCCTTTGGTTTTTAATTTTTATTTTGTGTGGGAAAGTAAATTTTCCTTTTTCTTTATCCCCCCAAAAGTTTTTTCCCCCAACCCTTTTCTAACAGTTGATCCAAACGGCCCCCGCACAGGGAAAACTTTAATTTTTTCATAGGGAATCAAACCCTTTTTAAATGGCCCCCATAGGAAGTTGGCCAAGCAGGTACGGGCCTGAAAAGACTCCCCCTTTTCCCTTTAATTTTGCACCGGGAAAAAAACTAGCCCGCTCTTCGCCCTTTTTTTGACTTTCAATCAATCCAAATTCCCCCCTTTGGGGCGTCCCCCGAATTTTTTTACGATTTATAGGGGGCCCCTCATAACCGGGCAAAGGCGAGTTCATATGCATAAAATGGAACTCCCGCCTGACACCCCCCCTTTCCAGGTTTCCCCGGGTCTTTGGGGGGCTGGATACCAAAAACGGAAAATTTCGGGGGCCTTTAAAATAGGCTGCCCCATTTTCCGGCCTCGGGTAGCCCCCCAGCTGGTTCGGGTGGTACCAAAGGGGCCCGGTTTTTGTGCCAAGGCCCCGCCGGGGTTATATCCATTTTTGGGTTTGTTTTCAGAAACTGCCTGACCGGGGTGGGAGGAGTTTTTAGACCGTCCCCGGGGTGGGGGTAGGGGGGGTGCCCCTGGGGGGCCCCCACAGATTTAAGCAGAGCCCGGGTTGGGGTCTTTTTGTTGTCCAGGAGGGGGGGCACCTTTAAAACGTTTTCCAGGGCACCTACCACAGCCAGGCC
>JAODAL010042813.1:0-34448 GCA_025379985.1 Phyllomedusa bahiana
GGCGCGTGTCCCAGAAAACGGGCGTAAAGCCCATTCTACATGTCCCCTTCTTTCTTTTTTCCACTTTGTTTAAAAAGATCCTATGTACGAATCATAGATACACAAAAACAGGCAGGCAGCGAAGCGTCTATGCTGACGCATTTCAGACAGGTGCCCAAAAGGGGTTTTTTTCTCACCTTTGTTTTCATGATTTTTTTTTGCCCTTTCTCTGTCTTTCAACCTTGGGGGTTTTCTACAGCAGTGATTAGCATATTCAACTTCGACAAGGCCATTACTCTGATGTAACAAAATTAGAGGTAAAGCCATGCTTTTCAGTCCTCACAGCACATGTAGCTTTTGTTTAGTGAAGCTAATCTTTTTAAATATAATTATTTTTGTTTTGATCTCAGTCGGCATGAAGACTCCCTGCTCTCAGCTAATCATATAACAGAAGTCAATGCCTTCAGCTAATCAGATAAGAGACGTCTCTACTCTCAGCTAATCAGATAACAGACGTTTCTACTCTCAGCTCATCTGGCACGCAGATAACCATAGGAACCTATGTACAATTAAGAGCACATAAAATGCTCTTATCTCATGACTAAAATTAAATCTATTGACCAATGTAGTTAGAAAATGTCTTTATTTTCTGTTGAAAGCAAATCTTTGTAGTCAGAAAACCCCTTTAAAAATCACATCATTTAAAGATGTTTAAATAACACTATAAACATCCTTTATATTGAAATGTAAAGATATTCCACCACCTTCATGTGTTTCTTTTCTTCTGCCTCCTTATCTATCTATCTATCTATCTATCTATCTATCTATCTATCTATCTATCTATCTATCAAAAGATCCACTATATGCAGTGACAATTTCGTTGTGGGGCAGTATTCTCCACATCTCTTTTCCCTACAATCCCAGACTGCATTGCAATCAGGACTTCCCTCTACAATTATCACTGCAAGTCTATGTGAGACATTATGTGTAATCCCCACCAGCTTTTTTACTTGCTGTCATGATAATATAATAGTTTAAACTCATAAAATATATGTAAAAATGTATAGAGCTGCAGTCATTATTTTCATAACAGCAGCACAAAACCCCCAGCTCTGAACTGCTGTCCTCTGCTTCCATTACTAAGTTCTGCCAGCAGGACTCAAAGATGCACAAACAGTTCCCCCTCTCCTGTAATTACTTCTATTCACTTGCGAACTTCAGGCTGGGAAGTGTGAAATGACAGCCCAAATGTTCTTTTGATAAGGTCATATTACACCTACAGCGGGAGTGTTACTCGAGACTGAGCCTGGTGGATTTTATAAAGCTCACCCCACCTGTGTGTACGTGATCAGCCTAAATGTTTTTTCACTGGGCCCTGTGATCACATGAAACAACACATGGTTTGCAGGAGGTAGGGGGGAGGCGAAAGTATGAATTTTATAGTCCTGAATACATTGCAGATAGAGGTTTCCTATAAAGTACTGACTCCGGGGGCTGAATACATTGCAGATAGAGGTGTCCTACAAAGTACTGACTCCAGGACAGAATACATGCAGATACTAGAGGTGTCCTACCAAAGTACTGACTCCCGGGGGTGAATACATTGCAGTAGACGGTGTTTCATACACACTACTGACTCCGGGGGCTGAATACATTGCAGATAGAGGTGTCTCATATTAAAGTACTGACTACGGGGGACGGCCCTGAAAACTTGCTGATAGAGGCCTGTCCTACAACAGCAGTACTGCCTCCCGGGGGGCCCTGAATACATTGAGTTAGTGGTGTGTCCTACAACCACAGACGCGACTCCGGGGCATGAATACATTAAGATAGAGGTTGTCCTACAATGTATTGGGATCTCTCGGGCCTGGTATACTTTGCTGATAGAGGTGTCCTGCCAATTTACATGGAATCTGGGATGAATAATTGTAGATAGACGCGTGTCCTACAACAGTACTGATCCAGGGACCCTGAATACATTGCAGATAGACGGCTCTGGCCTACAAATACTGAACTCCGAGGGGATGAATTCATTGCTGCAAGATAGAGGTGTCATACTAAAGTACTAACTACCGGGGCTGAATACATTCAGATAGAGGTTTGTCCTAACAAAATACTGACTCCGGGGGCTGAATACATGTGCGATAGAGGTGTCCTACAAAAGTCACAGACTCCAGGGCTGAATTTACATTGCAGATTTTAGGAGGTGTACTACAACAGTACTGACTAACCGGGGCCTGAATCATTGCAGATAGAGGTTGGCACTTCAAAATACTGACTCCGGGGGGCCTGAATACAATTGCAGAAAGATAAGGTTGTACTACTACAGTTACTGTACCCTCGGACCTGATTACATTGCAGATAGAGGTTGTCCCTACAATAGTACTGACTGGGGGGCCATGATTAAATTGAAGTTACCAAGGGTGTCTACAAAGTACTGACTCCAGGGACCCTGAATTTATTGCAAGATAGATGTGTCTACAAAGTACTGACTACACGGGACTGAATACATTGCACGATAGAGGTTTCCTACAAAGTACTGACTCCGGGGCTGAATACATTGCAGTAGATGGTGTCCTACAAGCAGTACTGTACTCCGGGGCCTGAATACATTACAGATAGAGTGTCCTACAAAGTTACTGATACGGGCTGAATAAATTGCTGATTGAAGTATCCTACAACTGTACTGACCTCGGGACTGATATACATGGCAGATAGAGGTGTCCTACAACAAGTTATCTGATCTCCGGCGGATGATCTACTGAATAATTGCAGATAGGGTATGTACCCTACAACAAGTCTGACTCGGGGACCCTGAATACATTGCAGATAGAGGTGTCCTATATATACTGTGCTGACTGTGGGGGCCCCCCTGTGAATACATGAGGTTAGAAGTGTCCTATAAAGTTGCTCTGACTTGAGGGCATGGATTACATTGCTGATTAGATGGTCGATGGCCTACAACATAGTTCTGACCTCAGGCGGGCCTGGAATAAATTGCAGATTAGAGGTTGTCCTACAACAGTAATAATCCGGGGATGAATACATGCAGATAGACGGTGTCCTACAAAATACTCGACTCCGGGTGGCTGAATACATTGCAGCTAGAGGTTGTCATTTTTTTTTTTACCACCACCCACAACAAGTACTGACTACGGGACTGAATAAATTGCAGACTAGAGGTGTCCTACAACAACTACTGCACTCGTGGGAACTGAATACATTGCAGATAGAGGTGTCCTTTCAAAGTTACTGATCCAGGGCCTGATTACATTGCAGATTAGAGGTGTCATACAAGCAAGTACCTGACTAATGGGGGGGCTGCCTATACATTGAACGATAGAGGGTGTCCTACAAAGTACTGACTCCCAGGTCTATTTGAATATTATTGCAGATAGAATGTGTCACCTACAATTGTTCTGACTCCAGTAAGCATGAATACTATTGAAGATAGACCGGTGTTCCTACAATACGTACTGACTCCCGGGACTGAATACATTGCAGATTAGAGGTTGTCCCTACAAACTGTTACCCTGACTACCGGGCCACTGAATTACATCTGAGACTTAGGGTGTCCAGATAAAGTGCTGGATGTGGGGTACTGAATACATTGCGGATAGATAGGGTCCTAATAAAGTGCTGACTTGAGGGCTGCATGACATAGCAGATAGACCGACGTTGACCTACCAAAGTACTGTCTCCGTGGGCCTGAATACATTGCAGAATAGAGGTGTCCTACAACCAGTACTAACTCCGGGGCTGAATACTTTGAGATAGAGATTCTGTCCTACAAAAGAGTACTTGACTCCGGGGACTGGAATACATGCAGCGATAGAGGTGTCCTACAAACAAGTATCTAACTCCGGGGCCTGGACACTGAATCATTGTAGATAGAGGAGTCCTACAAAGGAAGTAAATGACTCCGGGGGCTGAATTCATTGCAGATTAGTGGTCAACGGTGTCCTACAAAGTACCTGTACCGCTCCGGCGGCTCAACTGAAATACATTGCCTGAGATAGCGGTCTGTTATGTCCTACAAAATTACTGACTTCTGCATGGGCTGAATACATTGCAGATAGTAGGTGTCTTACAATAACGACAAGTACCTCACTTCCGGGGGCTGCAATATCCCATTGCAGATTGAGGTGTACTACAACCCAGTTCTGACTCCCGGCGACTGGGAATACCATTGCAGATAGTTAGGATGATCCTCACACAGGTTAATGACTCCCCCACGGGGCCATGAATACATTGCAGATAGATGGTTGTCCTACAACAGTACTGACTACAGGGGCTCGGAATTCCATTGAAGTTAGAGGTCTGTCCTACAAAGTAATGACTCCAGGAACAACCCTGAATATTATTGCAGATAGCATGTGTCCTACCCAAAAGTACTGAATCCGGGACACCCTGAATACATTGCAGATCGATAGGGGTCCTACAAAGTATGACTCCGGGTCTGATACATTGCAGATTAGAGGTGTCCTACAAAGTATTGACTCAGCGACCTGATACAGTGCACGATAGAGGTGTCCTAGTTATAGTGATCGACTGTGGGCGGGACTGAACTACTTTGCGGATTAGAAGTCGTCCTATAAAGTGCTGACTCTAGGGCTTTGAAATTATTGCAGATAGAGGTGTCCTTCAAATACTAGTTCTGGATCTCCCACCGGGGAGCTGGTAATACACTTGCAGATAAGAGGTGTCCTACAAAGTACTAAACTACGGGGTGCGACATATATTGCAGGATAGTGGTGTCCTACAAAATACCTGACTCGGGGGTCTGCGAATACATTGCAGAAGAGGTGTCCTTACAAAGTTACTGACTCCGGGGACAATGTAACTACATTGCACGATAGAGGTAGTCCTACAACAATACTGACCTCCGGGGGCTCCTGATTAACATCTGCAGATAGAGCGTGTCCTTACAACAGTATGACCACGGGAGGTCCTTGAATTATTGCAGATAGAAGTGTCCTACAAAGAAGTACTGACTTCCGGGAACCCCACCCCTGAACCTACATTGCAGATAGAGGTGTCCTAGCATAGAGTACTGATCCGGGGCTGAATTACACTTCGCAGAGATAGAGGTGTCCTACAAAGTAGACTCCGGGGCTGAATACATTGCAGATAGAGGTGTCCTACAACAGTTACAGACTCCCGAGGCTGAATTCCATTGCAGATAGAGGTTGTCCTACAACAGTACTGACTCCGGGCTGAATACATTGGCAGAGAGATAGAGGTGTCTACAAACTCAAGTACTGACTCCGGGGCTGAATACATTCAAGATTAGAGGTGTCAATACAAAGTAATAACTCGGGGCCTGAATAATTGCAGATAGAGGTGTCCCTTACAAAATTACTGACTCCGGGGGGCTGAATACATTTTTGATAGAGTGGTCCTACAATACAGTACTGACCTCCAGGGCTCCCCCACCCACCCCCTCGCTGAATACATTGCAGATAGGGTGTGTCATACAAAGTTAACTGACCCTCAGGGGCTGTATACATTGCAGATAGAGGTGTCTAAAAAGTATTGACTCTGGGCTGAATACATGTGCAGATAGAGGTGTCCATGACAAAGTTCTGAATTTGGGCAATGAATACATTGCCAGTTAGAAGGTGTCACGTCTTTGTACTAATCAGGGCACTGTAATTAAATTGCGATAGATGGTTGCTCCTACCCTAAAGTTACTGACTCCCGGGGCTGAATACATTGCAGATTGTGGTGTCCTTACAACCTCCTGTTCAGTAATCACCGGGGCTGGTAATACTATTGCAGATAGTGGTGTCCTACAATATACTGACACCGGGGGTATGAATATCATTTTAGTAGAGGTTGTCCTACAAACAGTCTACTGACTCCAGGGCACATTGAATTAAATTGCAGATTGAGGCCTGTCCTACAAAGTACTGAATCTCGGGGAATGAACTACATTGACAGACTTAGAGGTTGTCATACACTAAGTAATGAACTCCGGGCTGAATACATTGCAGATAGACGTGTCCTACAACAGTACTGAATCCCGGGGCTGAATACTCTGCAGATAGAGGTGTCCTATAAACACCTCAGTGATCGACTGTGGGGGCTGGCATACATTGCGGATTAGAACGAGTGTCACTATAAAGTGCTGACTCTCGTGGGAAATGACATTACATCTGCAGATTGAGGTGTAGCTAAAAAAGTACTGACTCCGGGCGCGGGAACTGAATACATTGCAGATAGAAGGTGTCCTACAAAGTACTAACTCCACGGGGCCTGAATACATTGCCAGATAGCACGGTGTCCTACCAAAATACTGAATCCGGGCCCGGGATGCTCTTGGAATACATTCGGCAGGAATGAGGTGTCCTTACATTGTACTGACTCCGGATGAATACCATTTTGCTGATTGAGGGTCTACAAATTACTGACTCCGTTGGGCATGTATTTAACATTGCTGATAGTGGTGGGAATTAAAAAGCACAGTACTGACTGACAGGGCCGGTTTAAATGGATGGGATAGACAAGGTGGCTGGTCATCACACCAGTACTGACTCTGGGGCTTGTTCTATAAATTGAAGATAGAGGTTGTCCTTCAAAAGTACGACTCCAGGGCCTGAATATATTGCAGGATAGAACGTGTCACTACAAAGTACTGAACTCCAGGAACATGTAATACATTCGCAGATAGAGGTGTCCTACAAACCTCCATTGGTTCGGTCTCGGGTCCTGAATACATTGCACGTTAGACGGTAGGTAACCTAAAAAAGTTACTGACTCCAGGGCCTCACTAACTGTAATACATAGCAGATAGAGGCTGTTCACTTTTTAAAGTGCTGAAAATGTGGCGGAGATGTGACATTACTTTGCGGAATTGAAGTGTCCTATAAAGTGCTGACTCTGAGGGCTGATGACATTGCAGATAGAGGTGTCCTACAAGAGTAATAGAAACTCCGCGGCGGCTGAATACATGCAGTTAGAGGATGTTGTCCTACAAGATACTAACTACCGGGCATGAATACATTGCAGATTCAGAGCAGTGTCCATACAACAGTACTGACCTCCGGGGGCTGAATACATCTGCAGAAGAGGTGTCCTACAACCCCTAGTACTAACTCGGGGGACCACTGAATACATTTGCAAGATAGAGGTCAAGTCCTAAAACAAGTATCTGACTCCGTGGGGAAGGCTCGAATACCATATGAGATTGACACACGCCCCGGTTTGTCCTACATAACGTAATAGGACTCCAGCGGAGCCCTGATTACATGGGCAGATAGAAAGTCGTCCTATAAATCTGACTTTGTGGGCGGAATAATTGAAGATAGGGTGTCTACAAAAAGTTCTGACCTCCGGGGAGTGAATACTTTGCAGATAGAGGATGTCATACAAATGAATAGTACTGAATCCGGGGATATGGATAGACTTGTGCAGGTGTGAGGTGTCCTATCACTTAGGTAGGTCGCACCCGGGGCCTAACGGACCCCACAGGAATACCCATTGCAGATTGAAGGTGTGTCAATACAAAAAGTATCTGACTCGGGGCACAACTGAACTACATTGCAGATTGAGGATGTCCTTACAAGACGTACCTGACTCAGGGCACTAGCCAAAACCCCCTGAATATATTGCCAGATAGAAGCGTGGCCTAACAAAAGTATGTACTCCGGGAGCCTGAAATACATTGCAGATAGAGGTGTCCTACAAAGTACTGACTACGGGGACCTGAATACATTAGCAGATAGAGGTGTCATAAAAAGTACTGAACTACGGACATGAATACATTGCCAGATTGCAGGTGTCCTACTAATACGTGCTGACTGTGGGGGACTGAATTACATTGACGGGATAGAAGTGTCCTATAAAGTGCTGACTCTAAGGGCTGAATACATTGAAGAATAGAAGGGTGTTCCTTCAAAAGGTTTTTTATACTCTGACTCCGGGGGCTGAATACTTTGCCAGTTAGAGGTGTCCTACAAAGTACTAATCTCGGGGACTGAATACATTGCAGATAGAGGTTGTCCTATAACAATATACTGACTCCCGGGGGCTGAATACATTGCAGATACGAGGTGTCCTTACCAAAGTACTGAATACGGGTGCCATGAATACATTGCAGATAGACGGTGTTCCTACAAAAATTACTGACTACGGGGCTGAATACATTGCTGATAGAGGTGTCCTACAAAGTACTGACCCCGAGGGGTGCAATATATTGCAGATATAGAGTGTCCTACCAACAGTTACTGAAATCGGGACCCCTCCCCGCCTGATTACATTGCAGATAGAGCGTGTGTCCCTACAAAGTACTAACTCCCGGGGCTGAATACATTGCAGATAGGAGCGTGGCCTACTAAAGTAATGACTACGGGGCCTCCTAGGGAAATAAATTGCGATAGAGGTTGCGTGTAATTCTATACTGTATGAATACCAGACACCCCCCTGGTATGTTCGTAAGGGAATGGTTTGTAGGGGGAATGTATTATATGTACGGACCGCCTTGCTGGCCAAGCCTACAAGCGAAGTAAGGGATAGTTAGTGCGGATGTTGTAATTCAATAAGGTACTGACTCCTGTGGGCTAAGTCCTGTTTATACTTGTGCTGAGGTGGGGTCATGATTCCTGGTAGTACTTCCCACCGCTGGGCCCACCACTGAATACATGGGCTGAAGAGGGGTATACAAAAATGACGGTCCGCCGGGGGCTCCTGATGACATTTTTGATAGACGGTGTACTACATTCAAGTTCTGACTCCAGGGCATGAAGAAAGTGAAGAGGAGGTGCCCGGTGTCACTACAGACCCGCAAAGTACTGACCTAAGGGACCCATCTGGTAGAATGCGCCCGGATGTTTGTGAGAATCTGTGTACGGAAGTATTATGTTGTGACCCGATGGGAATAGGCAATTCTGGGGTGTGTGTGCGGGGTAACTGATTTGGAATGAAGAGGGGTTGATTATTCATGTGGAGATGTTTGTGGGGGACGAGAATATCAGGTAACCTCAAACTCCCGGGGCCTGAATACATTGGCAGGATAGAGGGGTCCGACATAAGGCTACTGAAATCGGCGGCGGATTGACTTTGCAGAATAGAGGTGCTGTCACAGTACAAGCTTACATAACTCCGGAGGAGCCCCCCTGAATACATTGCAGTTAGACGGTAGTCCTACAAAAATAATGACTTCCGGGAGTGATGAATACATTTTAGATAGTCAAGGTGTCCTACAACAGTACCTGACTACAGGGACGCACGTCTGTAATATACTTTGCCAGATTTGACGGGGTCTTCCTACCAAAAAACAGTAATGGACTACGGGGTCCCTGCAATACATATGCACGATAGACGGTGTCCTACAAAGTATTGACTATGGGGCCGGGTCTTGATTAATTTGCAGAGAGAGGTGTCCTGAAAACACAAGTTATATGTCTCTGGGATGGTATAGACATGGCAGATAGACCAGCATAAGTATATGCACAACACTATCCCAGACGGCTACTGATATAACAATTGGCGAATAAGATGGCATCTTCAAGTCCGTTACCAATCAGTGACCCACTGACACCATACTGGCCGCTAGATGGCGCAACTTCCCTGAACATTACATCTTCCGCATGACAGATAGCATGCGGGGAAAGACATTACTCTATTGTAGGTAGGACGGCAAGCACAAAAAGGGCACTGTCGTAAACGATGGCTCCACATACATAACAGAATTGTCAACCCTATAGCTTCGTCTAAATATTTCGACATCACTGCTCTCATTCTCCCTGCAAGTTAAGTATCTAGTTGGTAGTTATGTGGATGTGCAGATGAAATGCGGTTAGGACTTGCAACTTCGGGCACCTACCGTGTTCGTTGTATGAACTGGGCTACGGATCATAACCTCGGTGTATAGATTGGTATTTCAGCACCCCAGCGACAAGTCACAGTCTTTGTGTAGCGAACAACCTCCTATATGAAGGACTTTGTATGAAGACAGAGGGCTAGTACTGTGCTTGGGTCTCACCATCGTATTTCGGAAAGGAGATGAATAGCCTCCTGGAAGGAGACCCTACGGTAATGTGGATGGACTCAGATGGTGAGGATTTGAGTTCTGAATAGAGTCAGTACTATCGTGACAGGACACCACTCGAGCTGAATCAGGGTTTGCAAGCCGCACTGTGGTCTATATACTTGTAAGGTAAAACCTAGCAGATACATGCCTAATTTGTATCGGCCACGCCCAAGGAATGGCTTTTATTTGTGTGCGTCACCTCATTGAACCAGTTGGACATATGCGTTTTGCACCCTAGCCATGGATGAATCAGGAACTTTAGTGGACAACTCTATAAACCGATGATTAGTAGTATAAGCACCACACTGAGTCGTCTATGTTATTTTGGATGGTCCACACTCTTTGTTAGGCAAAACTGTAGTTCAGACCCGAGTACGTTTGTACTTCCCTCGAATTTGGAAACACATCAGTCCACTGACCCATTATCGTAATGGTTTTTTCAGCCACGGTAAGGTCATATAGGACTTTTTTTGTAAAAGGTAACCCGATTTCTTATGATGGCTTTGTAATGTACAGCAACTCACGGCTAAGGTATGGACGGGGGTGCAGCAACTCCAGATATTCAGTGCTTATCGGGTAGGATGTGATCAAAGAAGTAACAGTACTTTGCAGAGTAACTCTTAATCGCCATATGCTTTTTATGCACTGATATGGACCTTAACCGTATTCAGGCCTAGGACCACCACAGTATTTTACCTTGCAATGCTAACTGCCACCCAGCCCATGAAGTCAGGACGAATTGTGCGAGGAACACTCTGATTTGCCATATGTTATTCAGCCATGGAGTTCCCAGTACTTTGTAGGGCGCTCCCAACAACGTCAGATCATGAATAAGGTTGTCATGCCACGGAGTCAGTATGGTGTTCTTAGGAAAACCTCTAGCTCGAAAAGTGTCATTGTCAGCATCCTAGGAGTTAGTTCTTCTGGAGGGACACTCTAGTTCATGCTCTTTGTACGTCGCCAAGACACTAGGTAAGTAAGACGTACTTTCTTGTAGGGCACTCATTGACTTCCTATAAGACACTGAGATCTCCCACCTTCGAGAGGCAAATCGGTACTCTACTGCAGAATAGGATGTCAAAGATACCTGTGTCACGGACTCACACTATAGTTCCATGCATGTGTTTTCCTATTGCCATCGGAAACGGACTTGCTACTCACTTTGCGAAGGACAATACATACTTAGCCTCTGCAAATAGTATTTCTAGCCCCCGAACCCAAGGATCCTGTAGTTGGTGAGTATCCATCTCGAGTTAGCTGTTCCTTTGCGGTGGTCAGCAAAAGGTGCACTAGTGGTACGGTGGTGGAAACACCTCGAAGCGGATTGCCGGTTGCTGAATGGAACGGCTGGCATCGGTGTCGTGGCTTTAGGACTCACTGCTATCTGCAATTATCAAGCTCATGACACCACCACTCGGTGAGCCGGTCTGTACTTTGATGTGCGAATACAATCGAATCTGACCATCAATGTGACCTCTCAGACACACAGAGTAGGCGTATTTGCGGCGTTGTGCTCACTCATCGAGCCGTGAAATAGTATCTCTAGCCCAGGCAGTCTCTGGACCTTTTGTAGTGTTAAACCATAGCATCTGCAATGGAGGCTAGCACCGGAGGAAGGAGGGGGGTTGGACACACTCATATTCAGGCAATGCTATTACAGCACCGCAACGAGTTTGTTTCTGTGTCTAGGACACCTCTAGCTGCTACATTGGATTCTGCACCCAAGCGACCGTGATCCCTCGGCTATGTGGTAGCGTCAAAGCTGTGATGCAAATGGATTATGAAAATTCTGTCCAGAATGGACTCTGCCTCTATGCGGATTGATCGCCGACAACTTCTGTTCACGCTATGCGTATTAAGACACCACAGTAAGACTAGTTCTATAGGCACTCATCACTACTAGGCCTTTGATGATTCATGGGTCAGGCAGGAAATGGAAGTTAGAGTGAGATAATCAACAAGGCGAGTTGGATTGCCTATAGGTGTCATGCGCCAAGGTGTTCACACCTCAGGTCAGCTGGGGGTTGGATACATTAAGATAGTCATGAAAGCAGATTCTGGTTGGACTCGGCATAGGATTGGATGTTTCTGGTGGTTGGTCCAAATAGGAGCTTCAGTGATGTTCGTTGAGATCCAAGGCGAACTAGGTAAGTCAGGGTGACTGTGGCTCAGGACACCTCGAGTATGGCTAACAACTAGATTCTTAGTCACCCGGATGTCAGTACTTTAGCTAGGTGAAGCACATCAGTCATAATTAATGCACATATTAGTATATCTGACAAGGAGCCGAGCAATGCGATACGGTGATATGGGTCACACAACGCCAGTATTAGGATTTAGCGTTGGACTAGGCCACAGGCTCACGTTCACTTTGGTAGTGCGAGACTTTCTCCGTTGAGCTATACCGGCAGTGCACGAAGGATCTTGGCTGTTTGTCCATGCACCTTCCACTGGTCACAAGTTAAGAGTAACCAGGTAGGTGTACCTAGGACTATCAACTAGTATAATGGACAAATCCGCTATTCAGCACCATAACGAGATCTGTTTTGTAGTTAGGCGTCGAACCTGCTAATCTGACAAAACTTTGTAATTCTGCTCCCCAGGTCGTTGGCCCAAAGTTCTTTGTAGCAGATATCACCTCAGCCAAATCATGAAAATGTAATTCCACGCACCCAACTGTGTGTCTGTAACTTTTGTAGGGAATACACCTCCTTTGATCTCCGACTGATTGGGCATGTCCGTATGGCGCACAAGCAGAGTCTGAGGAGATTTGATGAGGACTACCGCTATAGGTAACATGGTGTAATCGACGCAAAGGGTTGATCGGACTGACGCGTAAAACAGAAATAGGATATACACTCTCACTGACTCTTATGGTCATTAGGAGTTTGTAATGGTTAACAGGCAGAGGGGCAAAATTTAGTACTGCGCATAATAACAAGTGCAATTCTGCTGGCATATATATGGTCAGGCATGAAACCAAATGGTACAATGGTCAACACGGACCCAGTCGTGCGATGAGTAATTATAAGAGTGAGGATTTGTGGAAACTCCCAAAGCACACGCTGAATAGTAAGGACTAAATCGCAGAGGTTTCGTGGACACTTAGACTAGCTAGCTGTGTGAGCTTAATTAATAGACTCACCAACCATCACACGGCTGCTCTAGGAGTTTAGGTTAACTCACGATAGCAATCTTAGCAATTTTGTACAAGTACAGTGCCCGTTGAACACACGCGTCAAGTTACGTGTGGAGGATTAACCATTACACGTAATATCGTCAATTGGTACTTCTAGTATCCGGATCCCGGGCACGGACGTTGTTTACCGGAAATACCTCCCTTGCAGCTAAGCGGGAGGCATCGTACGAGGCGAGCACAGTGCACAGTACTTTGTTGGCATAACTTACACGGCCTCATCCTAGAATACTAAAGGAGACCGGGGATAGACTACACGCGATGCGTTTCGAGTGTAGGGAGCCATCCATATCTAAAATCTAGCAAGGTATACAGGCACACCAAGAGTGCAGTACTGTGCGTTTGACATCAGATTCTTCGGACAATAGTATTTCTGCTCTGGATCCGGGACAGTACATTTGTAGGAACCCCATATTCGGAAAACTGAAGTTTCAGGCCACTGGTACGTCGTATTTATGTATGAGACATACTCTATCCTGCCCAATGCTTTTAACAGCACGGGATGTACAGTACTGTACTCCGCTCTTTAGGAGACACAACTACTTGTCTGACAAGGTATTAGAGAAAACCGGTCGTCTAGTTGTCTTTTGTACGCCAGATCAATCAATAATTTTACTCTACTGCCATGATAAGGTATTCTAGATAACGGTGTGTAGGACACGGGGATGTGTCACACTCTATATCTTGACCAATTGACCATTGAACGCCCCCCGGACATTTGGCTGTTCCGATGTTGGAACTCCTATACGTGCACGGTAATGGTTGAAAAGTCACCTATCCAGCTATACACCAGGCCAGCTACCTTTAGTAGGACATCCTTACTGCCTACTCAGGCCTTGGTTCTTTCTACTGACATCCACCCACTGAAATTTCCACATGAAAAATTTCATAGTGAAAATCCATTAATTACTGCAATGTATTACAGTACACTCAGTGATGGTCTAGTAAAGGGCTACATTTTGTAGGAATAACCTCTCAATTCCATTCGTAATCTCGGTCTGATTCGAGCCACAAGGAGCCGGTAAAAGGACTCTTTTAGGTGGTATTCAATCCGATGCTGCAACATGTATTATAGGAACATGTCGTATAGCGATTAATGTGATTATAGGGACCAACAATACTTTCTTGCATTGATTGGATTACAGCCCTGGCGAGCGATCGTAATGTTGAATTGGACAACCATACGTCAGTCAGCTCCTTCAATACTCGGCTGTGTACAGACAAAAGGTTAGGTCAGTAAATTTTGTTGACAGGCATCACACATACTATACTGCACAGTCTCGTATTCCTCAGCCACACGCTCTGGTTGTACTTCTGCTAGAGTCTACGCGTGCCTGCACAAGGGTTAGAGCACCGTGTAGTCAATTGTACCTTTGTAGGGTTATACCATGCGCATTCTGCAATGTAGCTCACGCACCGGAACGCCATCATCATCGTTATTTGTAAGGTACACCTTATCTGCAATGTGCATTCATCCAGAGGCCAAAAGCTAGATGTGCCGCGACACCTCCTTTATAGCACGGTATTCCCAGAACCTGACGTCCACAATAAATTTGTAGGATCACCTCAGTGACTGACAATGTATTATGCATGGATAGGTCGTACATTTGTCTAGGGACTCCTCACTACTTATTGCAAATGTTGTCTGACCGGGAGGCACAGTACTTTGCTTGGACACACTCTTTCTCTGTTAAAGGTATTCAGCCACCTTGGGGTTGGTCATGTAGTTTGGTACAATTTGGCTAATCTTGTACGGCAATGGGATGTACGACCGGTGTGAATAGGTTCATGTGTGTTTGACTACACCTATATCTGCATGTCGTATTAAGCCACGGTGTCAGTCACTTGGTACTGGAACTAACATAGCTTTACTGCAATATATGATTTTCAGCTCCTGGTGTCTTCGGAACTTGTGATAGGGAATATCGCTGATCTGCCACAAATTGTACTTAAGACTCGGAGTCAGTATACACTTTGTTGGACCTCACTCTATACAAGGGCAAAATTCGTAATTCACTTAGATCCAACTGGTATAACCGCCCTCCAGTATGTGCTACGGAAAATTACTATAGAGGATATGACTGGTTTTTACATTGACCACGGTGGGCTAGCTTGTAGGTGGCTAGGGTCTGAACTCGCCGTGATGAACTTCGGGGGGATCGGAACAACGGATCAGCGACACTTGGCTCGGGGGAAGATTCAGGACTAATGAGAAGAGTGTCAAGTGATAAATTGTGCCTAAGAGACTCACGCCACAATAAGTGTATGGGAATACTATGGCTTGTTACATGGGGATTGAAATGGAATCCTCCTCAGTACCTGCAATTTTGTGTATGACGTAAGCACCATAACTCGTGAAACCCACATGGTAATGTATGTTTTATCGTAGAGACTATCAACAACTCTAAGTCAGTGAATTTGTGGTGCTGCCATACTCCAGGGGATGACACTAGCGATGGGTGTAATCTGTGTCTATGTGTCTCAGTATCCCATACTACATTAATGCAATCTGCAAGGTATGTTCGCCACCCGCGTGTCCACATAGTATTTTGGTGGAACAAAGATATCTGAATGGTATGTACAGCACAGGAGTTATACTTTGTTGGCACACCGTAGTAATTTAATTCGCTCCATTGGTTTTAAGCATCAACACCGAGCTCGGTACTGGTACTCGGCCACAGGTCCATCCTAGATCGGCAAATGTTATTCTGCCTATACGGAGCATGAAAGTCCTTGCATAAAGCGGTGGAGGACAGTTAATTTACTTCTTGCCTAAGAAATGTACTTTCTGACCACAAAAGTTCCTAACTGAACCTTGATTAGCACGGTAACACCTCTAAATATGGCAAGCTAATTGTGGGATGAAGGACTAGAGACGTAAGTAAAGTTTGGCTCCCCACTGCATAGGGCCTTTACACCTCTGTCTGCATATAGTAGTTCCAGTCAAGGAGGCAGTTACTTTGGTATAGGCATCTCATCATTGATCTGCATTTGCTTACTATTTACAGTCCAGCGGAGTCAAGTCACTTTTATCGTCGTAGGATACTCATAATATCAGGATATAGCATGGGACAAACTAATATCTATCAGCTCTGATGGTCACAGATTACTAGTCACTTTTGCTATTGTGAACTACCTCCATATGACAAATGTCAGTCAGTCCCCAGAGAGATCGCAAAGTTACTTTGTATGTTAAAGCGACACACATTACTCTGCAATTGGTCTTCCAGACCCACGGTGTCCCCTGTTCTGCTAGCCAACTTCAGGAAACAATCTATAACGCGTCATTACGGATCATTACCAGTTCCCGGAGTACATACAGTAATCTTGTAGACAAGCCTTCTCACATACAGTGCTTAATTCGTTTTAACTAGCCCCGGAGACTACCCTGTAACTTGAGCAGCTCGGACAACTAAGTCTACATGCTAGTTTTTGTGTGTATTATGCAAACAACAAAGACTTCGTATGCTTATTTGTGGCTCATGGACATCCGTCTACGATCATGCCTGAAAATGTCTCATTCAGCCCACGGCAGACGTCCACCTTGGCTCTAACTTGTAAACTAAAGAGGCAACACCTCAGATCCAGCTGACAAAATTAGTATTGCAGCCCCATCCGGCACTGTCTGTTCTTTAGTAGGTAATCACATACTTATATACTCGGCCAATCAATGATTTATATCAGGCCACGGCACAGTCTTAACGTTCACTATTGTAGGAAAACCTTCTAAACTCTGCATAAATGCGTATTACTTGCACCCCGGCAAGATCAGTATTTGCTAGGACACTATATCTGCATTCGCTAGTCTGACCAGGAGGTCAGTACTTTGTAGGGACACCTCTAAATTCATACTGCAACTGTATTCTCAGGCACCCGGATAAGTCCCAGTACTTTGCGTGGTCCAACTATATCGGACAATGGTAAATTGCAATGCACACTGAAGAATGGTCTTCGCCTACGTTAAATTAGGATCACCTTTAATCTATTCAGCATTGTAGTCCAGATCCCATCCCTAGTAATCGAATTCTTAATTTTTACGTAAGGTCACCTCTTATTTAGCTTGATTATGTAATCTCTGGCAAGGAAGTACACAGTACTTTTGGCTCTAGGCGATCTCTCGATATATGCATTACTAGTATATCCTGTCAAGGTTAAGGCTAAAGCTACTTTGATAGGACACACATATTTCGGCAATACCTGTCTTTCCGCGTCTCCCTCGGAAGTTCGTACTTTGATAAGGGATCACTTCATTCATCCTATGGCACTAACTATATTCCTCCTGCACTGGAATGTCCCAGCTACTGTGTTGGACATTAATCTGACCCCATTTCGGCAATGGATACACAGTACCCTCAGAGATCAGTACTTTGAATATCTTTGACAATCTCTTTTTCCTTGCAATGTATTCACGCCCCTGAAGCTCACAGTACGTTGCTAGGGCACACCTCTACTCTGCAATGTATTCAGCCCTCACGGATAAGTCAGTAATTTTGCTAGGACAACTCTTTTCTGCCAATCCCTGTATTACAGCCCCCGGAGAGCCAGAACATTTGTTACTCGAGGGCACAACCTCTATCTGCAATGTTAATCCGCCCTCAGGAGTAAGCTTTTTGCACATTAGGACCACCTCTATCTGCTATGTATTCAGCCCCCGCGATAGTTAGTACTGTTTGACAACGAGACTACCTCTATCTGCACATGTATTCAGCCACGTGGCCGGAGTCACGTACCTTTGCATAGGGAACCTTCTTCACTTGGAAAAATGTTATTCATGCCTCAGACGATCCAGCACTTATAATATGGACACTTCTATCCGCAAGGTATTCTAGCCCCCACAGTCCACCTCTTTAATAGGAACCATCCCTCTATCTGATAGATGTTCATTCAGCCCCGAAGTCAAGTACTTTTGGTAGGAAACCTCTATCTGCAACCTGTATTCAGCCCTCGGAAGTCCGTCCTAACTTTGTAGGCAACACATCATTTCTGGCAATGATATTCCAAAGTCCCGGAGTCAAGTACTTTGATAGGATCACTTAATATCTCGCATTAACTATTCCAGACCCTGGTAATGTCATACTTTGTTAGGATCACCTCTCATCTTGCAATGTATTCAGTACCACCGGAGTCAGCCTACTTGTGCCTAGAAGTACACCTCTATCTGTATGGTATTCAGCCCCGGACGTCTGTTAACTTTGACCACCCCCTAGGACCCGCCCCCCCCCCACTACCCCTCTATCTGCAATGCTATTCAGTCCCGGAGTCAGTTACTTTGTTAAGGACACCTTCTCTCTACGCAATATATTCCTCACGAACCTGCGGAGTCAGTACTTTGTTGTCCGACACCTCCTATTTTTGTATCTGCAAATTTTTATTCGCAGCCCCAGGACGTTCACAGTACGTTGTCATCCTGGCAAACTCTGATCCTAGCAACTGTAATATATGACCTCTATGGACGTCAGTACTTGGTTGTGGACACCGTCCTGTCTGCAATTGTGTATTTTCGCCCAACCCGGCAGCAAGGTAGTTCTGTAGGAACACACTTCTTCATTATGCAATATGTATCTCAGCCCCGGAGTCTGCTACTTTGACATTCAAGGACACCTCTATAATGCTATGTATTCAGCCCCTGGAGTAGTATCTTTGTCTAGGACCACCTCTATTCTGCAATGTATCTCGGACCACACAGGACGCGTCTGCTCTATTTTGATTAGGACACCTCTCAATCCCAGCGCAACAATGTATTCATAAGCCCCGGGAGTGTATCGTATCAGTACTTTGATCGGGAAAACATCTTAATTCTTGCATAATGTTTTCACATGCCACCTTGACCGTACGTTCACAAGTACTTCAGCCACTAGGACACACTCTAATACTGCAACTGTATATCAGCCCATGGGAGTCTGTCACTTCTGTAGGACAACCTCTAATCCTGCAAATGTCATTCATCCCCACGAGTCCAGCTTTACTTTGCAGGAATCACCCCCCTTCTCATCATGCATGTATATCAGCCCAGAACGGTCATACCATACCTTTCCTATCAGGACACCTCTATAGGCAATTGGATTCATAGACCCCGGAAGAGCCCAGTTCAACATTTGATTTGCGACCTAACCCACTATCCTGCCAATGCTATGTCAGTCCCCCGGCTGTCTAACGTACTTTGTAACGGGATCACAAGACGTGCTGCAATTGGACGGCTGTCCCCCTGGTTAACGCCAGTTACCTTCTTAATTAAGGACACGCACCAGCATAATCCCACGATGACCAAGGTTATTCCAGCACAGGAGTCAGTACTTTGTGGACACCCTACGATCATTGCAATGTATTCAAGCCCACTGGAGTCAAGTACTCTTGTAGGAATCACCATCTAATCTGCAAATGCTATTCACTGTACATGGTAGGTCAGTTCTTTGTAGGACAACCTCGATCCTGCAATGTAATTAAAAGCCTCCCACGGAGTCTGTACCTTCCTTATTGGTATTAACTCTATCTGACCTAATGTAGTCAGGACTATACAAATTAATCAGTTCGCCTCCCCCCATACCTCACTCGTCACACAACCACCGTGTATGTTCTATTGATCACATGAGGCCCAGTGACAACATTTTGCCTCATCACATCAGTGCCGTGTGCTATATCAAAACCAAGGCCTCAGATCAGGAACACTCCCCATGTAGTGGTCTATGAAACCTTGAGATAAAGAAATCTTCTGCTCGGCATTTCACACTCCAACAGCCTGCAAGTTCGCATTCCATAGTCGAATAGAAGTTATAATTTAATCAGCGAAGAGGGGGGAACCTGTTTGTGCATCTTTTGAGTACCTTGCAGCATGAAATTTAGTATGGAAAGCAGTGGGACAAGCCCAAACGTTAAAGTGCTGGGGGTTTTGTGCTGCTGCTTATTGGCAAACTAATGAAAGGCTGCTCTATACAGTTTTAATTAGAGACTTATGAGTCCTTGCATACATGTATTAGCTTTATGTCATAGGACTGCAAGTTCAAAGATAGGTGGGGATTACACTACTAATGTATCGCAAAATTGACTCATAAGCAGTGATAATTGTTGAGCGAATTCCTAGGATTGAACAAATCAAGTACTGGGAGTTGTAGGTGGAGAGATGCTGGGCGGTTGAGAACTACTGACACTTCCCACAAAGCTGAAAATATGTCACTGCCATATTAGTGCGATCCTTTTGATAGATTGATAGATTAGATAGATGTTAGTATAGATAGATTAGGATAGATAGATAGACTAGATTAAGGACTGGACAGAAGAAAAAATGAAAACAACATGAAGGATGGCTCGGAATATCGTCTACATGTCTTCGAGAAAGGATTCTAAAGTTCGTTTAGTTAAATAATCTTTTATTGATGTTATCTGTAAAGGGGTCTTTGCTGTAGCTATTAGTTTTGCTGGAATTCTTGACCTTTCCTGTTTAGGTAGGGGGGCGTATTGTCCAATTTTGGTCTTTTAGTTTGTTTGGGAGGATTGAGTTTCTTCCGTGCTGGGGTTGGGTGCTAGTTAGTTGTTTATAGATATCGGGTGCAGTGGAGTTATCTGGCCTTCCTACCTGTGCCAGATAGAGATCGGAGAGTTAGAAACGTATGTTATCTGTATTCGCCCTGAGAGCTAGTGCGTATCTTATATTCTCTAGATTGCTGAAGGGCATTGACTTCTGATATATTTTGGATTAGGCTGAGGAGCAGGAGTCTCTCATGAAAGACCTGAGATCAAAGCCAAAAACTAATTATATCTAACAAGTTTAGCGTCACTAACATAAAGCTAAATGTGCTTGTGAGGACTGATAAGCACATGGCTGTTTACCTCTAATCTTTTGTTACACTATTTTTTCAGAGTAATAGGCCTTGGTCGCAAGTTGTAATTATGCTAATTCAATGCTGTAAGAATCACCCACAGGGTTTGAGAATAGACAGAGAAAAGGATAAAGTGCATCAAATACCATTTGCCATGACGAAACATAAACGGTCGAGGCGAGGAAAAACCATTTATAGAGAAACCTGTCTGACAAATGCCCGTCAGCATAGACGCTTTCGCTGCCTGACCCGTTTTTTTCGTGTATCCTATATTACCGTACCTAGCGATCTTTTTTAAACCAAGTGGAACATAAAAAAGATTGCATAGTGGGCGAGACATGATAAATGTTTGGGCTTTACGCCTGCTTTTCATGGCGTACACTGCGTCCATCCCAAGCCTCCGATATTCCCGCTGTCGGATCGCACAGAACCGTTAGCTCAATTCTTCGGCGGCTGCCGTCCGTCATTGAATCGGGAGGGCAGTGGTGCGCGGGGCAATTCAGTCCCCCGCCGGAGCGGTGGTGGCACTGGTGGTTAAGCGCGTTCAGGTACAGGCTGGGACGCAGCCCACCCCGCGCTCGTATTAGTCCGAGCGCATCCCGTACCATCGCGGCCCTCGCCCAAATCGCGTCCACATAACCCTAGAGATCCGGAACAGTATACGACAAGCCAGACCAGGTTTTTGTTGGTTCTAAATCCCTCCATCGGTGCAAGAGGCGAAGTCGCTTGAAGCAGATCACTCTACCACCCCCGAACACTGGCGAGGGAAGCGGATCGTAAGTGTCGCGGACAGCGAATCATCTCGGCGCTCCGTCCTCCCGTGCCCTAAGCAAGGAGTTATGAATAGGATATAAAAATCGCCTTTATATATTAGGGCGGCGATGCCGGGAAGTAGAAAAATATACAGTAGTCCTGAATAGAGCCACTGCACCACCTGTAATAAAATACACCAGTATCTAATTTATAATATAAAAAATCCCTTTTTACTAACTCTTAGGAACGGACGCACTAATAATCAAAAATAGGATATTGACATTTCCGCCATGGGATAAAAGACACGTAATGTCAAAATCTGAAAACCTTATTCTCAGTCAAGTCAGGCAGAAACGGCAACATCATGATCCGACGAGTGACAAGTGAACCATTAAAAGCTATGGGGATGAACTTGGACACTTATCAAAAATCCCCTGCGGGATAATTCAAAAATACTAGATAAAGAAATGCTGAAAAGAGATGATTTCGCTGAGATAGAGGCCGGGCTTGGCTAGTCCAGCCAATCAGCAACATAGCGGAGCGAACAAAGTCCCCATTCTAGTCCTCTATGGCGAAGTGCTAGACCCAATCAGAATCCTCAGCCGCCGTGGGATAATCAAAATACAGTAAAATACAGGAAAAGAGCATATTGGCTGAGCTAAGCGGGGGCTTGGCTATCCCAAGCCAATCAGAGCTCGATGACCTACTTCTCCAATTATAGTCTTGGAGAGATGAGCGCTCTGAAATCTCGGCGCTCAGGCCGCGCACGCATGAAGTTATTAATCAACAAGTTATTTTTAACGTCGTAAAACATTCTCAGATAAAGGACACAAGAACACTTCTTGAGAAAATAAAGCAGTTAAAAAACCTGAACACGCGTTCGTCGCCTGAGACCGCGCTACATAGGGTATTGCATAGAGAGAATTGCGGGGAAAGACAGTAATGTAAATTGTTTAAGCTATTCTCACTTGGTTAGGCAATAAACCAGCCAATCAGAATAGGAGCGCAAAGTCCCATTATAGCCTATGGAGAAGTGTAGACAATCAGAATCCAGGGCGGGATAATTCAAAATACAGTAAAACAAGGACAGAAAAAAAGAGCTTTAGTGGCCGAGCTAGCGGGGGCTGTGGCTATCCAGTGCCAATCAGAGCGCGAGCTAACTTCTCACATTATATCATATGGAGAAAACTGGACCAATCATATCTCACTATTTAGTATTTGTTGTATATACACTTCGGCACAACTTCACTGTAGTTGTATTAATTTGATTTCAGCCATGTACACTTTTATACCAGATCTTGCATAGAAAAAAACCCACTAGAGCGCTCGTCGCCCTCCCATTGGTCCAATTTAACGGCGCCTCTTTTATAATTACGATTCCCCATAGAACTATATGAGAAAGAGCAGCTCGCGCTCTGATGGCTAAGATGGACGAGCCCCGCTGCTTCCAAACCAATCAGCTCGTTTCTGCCTTTTGACTGTATTTTCGAACTAGTCCCGCCTTTGAATATGATTGTCCATTTTTCTCAAAGTTTATAATGGTTCATGTCGACTCATATTCTGATTGGTCCGGTTTCTGGGGACCTCTATGAGAATAGGTATCAGAATTTGAATAATCACTGTATTTCCCGGCCATGTCCAATTAATCCCTAATTATTGAGTTTAGGATTATTGGGAAAGGGATTTTTGTTTTATGTAATTTTTATTATTTAATGCTTTCAGGGGCCCCTCTTTTCCTGATAATGTAGAACGCCTTATTAAAGGCCGATTTTGGATTTATACTCCGCACCCGACATGTGGAATGATCTTCTCGCGCTCCAGCCTGTTCTCGCATCGGAACAGATTTTTCGGCGCAGTATCCCGACAAGGCACCTAAGTCCCGCACTGCGCCCATTTGTCCCACGCTCTGTGCCCCAAACTCTGGCGTGGCCGCGGCGGACTTTTACCCGCATGTATGAGGGCACTTCCTCGCGGACGGCGATCTTTGGCGCAGCGCCCAGCACAGCGACCATTGTACCCCGCACTGTGCCCCCACGCACTGGCGAGGGCGCCGGCGGATCTTTTCTCCTGCATGTATGATCTCATACTACCCCTGCGGACTAATATCATGACGAAGCGCTGAACTTCGCCTACAATTACACCCCAACACTGCGCGGACGCGGGGACTTTACATGGATATGTATGAGCGCGGCCCGTCACCCTACATAAATCCAGGCGCAGATTCCCGCGGGGAAACTGGCGGAAACAACCGGCGCTCGACCGGCGAGATTTCAATACATTGTGGCCGACAAGTTTATCACATTTCACTGGACGGAAGCTGGGGTTCTTTTCGTTTGGATTATGCCTAGAGAATTGGCTCGGCTATCTCTGTGCCTCCTGTAGCTGAAGACACTAAGGAATCGGGTGAGACGACTATGGCATTCTTGTGTACATTTATCAAGGCAGTTGAGCAAGAATTCTGGCACAATTTGCACCAAAAATACTAGTGTCCATGCTTTACACCCCCAATTTATTACAGGGCAGATTCCTGTGCAATTCTGTGTGTAACCTTAGACTAGACAGTCTTACAATTCAGCACCAGTATCATAGTGCTGATGAATCTGACGCGGTTTAAATTTGTCTGAAGACTTTTACTCACGAGATTTTCAAGTTGGTTCCCTTTATGTCACTAACTGTAGCAAAATTGTGTGCCTTTTTTTTGGCGTATGGCATCACACGGTAAACCACGCCCCCCTTTCTATGAAGCCACTCCTCTTTCACCAAGGTCATGCCCCTTTTGTCAGACAAGGCTCCGGAGTGTCTAGAAACTGCCTGAACACATAAGCGGGGTGTAAAGCAAGGATGCCAATATTCTCTACACAAATTGCTGCAAAATGATGGCGCGACTGCCTTAAAAACATTCCCCTGTGTTTTAGACAGTTTCTAGACACTTCTTCACCTCGTCCAACAAAAGGGGAGTGGCCTCGATAAAAGGGATGTGGCTTCATGGCGAGAGGGCGGGATTTGGCATGCGATACCAAGTGCTAACAAAATGTTCCAAAATTTTGCCGCACTTTGCAGCATAAAGTAAGTAAATTTACACAAGGTGCAAACTTAGATTAGACAGTTCTAACCTGCACTAGATTTACCAACACTATGATACATGCAGCGCATTGTAAGGCTGTCTAGTATAAGGTTACACTGTCTAAGAATTACACAGGATTTATAGATCTGCCACATTGGGCGACATGTATGATCAGGCTTTTTGCCCGTTTTATGGCGTATTACTGAGCCTCCCCAGCCCGAATCTACGCCTGTAGCGCACGCGGGGATCAGTGTTAGGAGCAGTGCTTGCCACTTTCAGCGGCGACTCGCATGTAAGGGGCGGGGCAGTGGGGCGGTGTCGGGAGCGGTTGTAGGCGTTCCGAGAGGCGGGGACGCGGCGCGCTCGAAAACTCCGAGGCATGTACGATGGCGAGTCGGCAAAGCGAGGCGCAGTGCAGCGCTCGGCAGCTCCGACAAGCAGACCTGTTTTTTTTGGTCTAAATTCTCCGGCAGAGGCGAAGTGAAGCAGGATCGGAACATGCGAGGAAGCATAGAAGATCGCGACAGAAATGTCGGCGCTCCGCTCCGTGCAGCAGGAGTATGATTCCGAAAATATCGCCTTTATAAAGGCGGAAAACAGTGTCAGAAAAAGAGCTGAACATAAAAAATAAACATAATAAATTTCAGTGCGCCCATCTCTCCATAGACTATAATGGGAGAAGTAGCTCGCACTCTGATTGGCTGGGATAGCCAAGCACCCGCTAGCTCAGCCAATCAGCTCTTTTCTGTCTTTTACTGTATTTTGAATTATCCCGCCGTGGATTCTGATTGGTCTAAACTTCTCCATAGACTAGAATGGGTCTTTGTCGCTCCTATTCTGATTGGTCAATAATTCTCCATAGGCTAGAATGGGTCTCTGTCGCTCCTATTCTGATTGGCTGAGCTAGCCAAGTCCCCGGTAGCTTAACCAATCAGCTCTTTTCAGCATTTTTACTGTTTTTTGAACTATCCCGCCGTGGATTCTGATTGGTCTAAACTTCCCCATAGGTTTTAATGGTTCACTGTCGCTCCTATTCTGATTGGCCGGTTTATGCCGACCAATGAGAATAGGTTTCAGAATTTGAATTACTGTATTTCCCGGCAATTTCCAATATCCTAATTCTTGAATTAGGATATTGGAAAGTGATTTTGTTTTATGTATTTTTTATTTTTTAGGTTTCAGCTCTTTTCCTGAGAATGTTTTCCGCCTTTATAAAGGCGATTTTTGATTCATACTCCGCACCGACATCTGGAATGATTTCTCGCTGTTCCAGCCTGTCTCGCATCGGAACTGTTTTTCGGCGCAGCCCCGCACGGCGCCTAAGTCCCGCACTGCGCCCATGTCCCCGCACTGTGCCCCACACACACTGGCGAGGCGCAGGGAACTTTTCCCCGCATGTATGAGTGCGCTACCTTCGGCGCCGAATCATAGGCGCAGCCCCGCACTGTGCCTCGGTCCCCGCACTGCGCCTAACACACTGGCCAGGCGCGGCGGACTTTTCCCCGCATGTATGACCGCAATACCTCCGGCGCCGAATCCTAGGCGCAGCGCCGCACTGCGCCTCAGTCCCGCACTGCGCCTAAAACACTGGCGAGGCGCGGCGGACTTTACATTGTATGTATGAGCGCGCCCCGGCCCCGACATAAATCAGGCGCAGATTCCGCCGGGAAACTGGCGGAAAGGTGCGCCCCGACCCGGCGGGATTCATACATGTGGCCCAATGTATCTATTCTATAGAAGCTCAGGGGAGGGAGGGAGAGAACTGATACATAAGTATCACATTACAGGAGGAGCTGCCACAATGTATCTATTCTATAGAAGCTCAGGGGAGGGAGGGTGAGAACCAATAAATAAGTATCACATTGCAGGAGGAGCTGCCACAATGTATCTATTCTATCGAAGTTCAGGGGAGGGAGGGTGAGAACCAATAAATAAGTATCACATTACAGGAGGAGCTGCCACAATGTATCTATTCTATAGAAGCTCAGGGGAGGGAGGGTGAGAACCAATAAATAAGTATCACATTACAGGAGGAGCTGCCACAATGTATCTATTCTATAGAAGCTATGGGGAGGGAGGGTGAGAACTGATACATAAGTATCACATTACAGGAGGAGCTGCCACAATATATCTATTCTATAGAAGCTCAGGGGAGGGATTGTGAGAACCAATAAATAAGTATCACATTGCAGGAGGAGCTGCCACAATGTATCTATTCTATAGAAGCTCAGGGGAGGGAAGGTGAGAACAAATAAATAAATATCACATTGCAGTAGGAGCTGCCACAATGTATCTATTCTATAGAAGCTCAGGGGAGGGAGGGTGAGAACTGATACATAAGTATCACATTACAGGAGGAGCTGCCACAATGTATCTATTCTATAGAAGCTCAGGGGAGGGATGGTGAGAACCAATAAATAAGTATCACATTTCAGGAGGAGCTGCCACACTGTATCTATTCTATAGAAGCTCAGGGTAGGGATGGTGAGAACTGATATATAAGTATCACATTGCAGGAGGAGCTTCCACAATGTATCTATTCTATAGAAGCTCAGGGGAGGGAAGGTGAGAGCCGATACATAAGTATCACATTACAGGAGGAGCTGCCACAATGTATCTATTCTATAGAAGCTCAGGGGAGGGAAGGTGAGAACTGATATATAAGTATCACATTGCAGGAGGAGCTTCCACAATGTATCTATTCTATAGAAGCTCAGGGGAGGGAAGGTGAGAGCCGATACATAAGTATCACATTTTCAGGGATGGTAAACTGTGACCCTGAAGGCCCCCGAACTGCATGGAAATACCCATTTTCATTAAAATTTGCATAATCCCTGCCCCTGAGGTCTCATTTGTTAGGACTCGTTATAGAGAGTCCTGCAATGTGAATGCTCTTATGGCTTCGACACCTCTCCTATAGTCTTGAATGTTCAGTCTGCATACTTTTACAGTGATACGTTCCCTGCACTGCTTGGGATTTTAACTAGTTAGGACGCAGCTATTTTCTGATTTTTTTTCTTTTTTCCTCTTTCAAGAGCCTTATTTATTTTTCCATCTACATAGACAAATGAAGGCTTGTTTTTTTCAGGGCAAGATGAACTTTTTATTGACAATACCATAGAATGTACTGGAAAAATCAAAGGAAAATTCAGCCATGTTTGGGGGGGGGGGAGATTTTGTGATCAGGTTCACTGTACAGTATAAATGACATTATGTGAATTCCGATGACACCACATCCATATAGTCTTCGTTTTGATTTACTATTTTCAAAAAAAATTAAAAACTTCAGAAACATTGACCATAATTTAAAAAAAAAAATGTTTCCATGTTTATGGCTGTCTGATGGTTCGTATATCAGAGGGAGGTCCAGTTTTATTGGTACCAAGAGGGTGGAGCGTATGCAAGTCTTTGATCTCTTTTGATTTCATTTTTTTTGAGGAGGTGGGTTGACCCCCAAAAAAACACAATCCTGGCACTTAGGGATTATTTTTTTTTTTCACTGCCTTCACTTCACCATGCCAGATAAATAACATGATTTGGTATTAAATTTGTTGACGTTTGTTCACACAGCGATACCAGTTATGTTTATTTTTTATGTTTATTTTCTTTTAAATGGTAAATGGGCAAAAAAAATTGTAATTGTTTTTAAAACTTTCATTCATATTCATTTTATTTTTTATTTTTTTACAGTCACAAATAGTCACCCTAGGGGACTTGGATGAGTGATTGCCTGTCCTATAGACTACAGTACAAAGTTTTTCTACTCATCTCCTAGTACACCCTGCCTGTGGCCTATGGAAGGGTGTACTGCATGGCAGCTATGGAGGCTTTCACTAGGCTGTCATGGCAATCCTTAGGAGGGATGGGGCTGAGCAGGGGCCACAACTGACTGTGGCCCCCTGTCCTAATCATCTAGATCAGTGATCGTGTTTACCTCTGCTGCCTCCTATAGCGGCTGCCATATCCGTCATGTAGAAGCGCTGAGGGCTAATTAACCACATGTTCATCAATGTGGGGGCCACAAATCTGCTTCAAAACCAATTGTAGAAAAGATGTGATACTCCAGGATCTATAAGCGCCGCGTGGACTAGGGGTGCAGAAACAGGGACCACAAACATACTCAAAAAATGGATGTAAGGGCCACAAGAGGCTTCTGAGCAATCACAATACAAGGGCCCCAAAGAGGTCATTTTAAGCTATTGGGTTCCAGTGCAACAGGGCCCCCAGATACCGTGTGCCATTTATAATGCTGGTGTCTCCTCATAGGAACTTTAAGCCCCTCACACACCAGTGTAACTGCTACCTCTGTGCCCCCCATAGCTACATCCATGGGGGGCCCTTGCTGATAGTGATGCATTGCCATAGAACTTTTTATTAGTAGTAGCAGTTCATAGATTGCACAATGGGTCTCCCACAAATGGCATTGGCACAGCTTATTACAATGAACTGTCATTGGCCCCTTGCTCTGAGGGCCCCGATATAGATTGGGTCCCCGAAAAATGACATTGATACAGAAGATTGCAATGAAGTGGCACTGGCTCTTTGCTTTAAGGGCCCCAATACACATGAGATCTCCCAAGAATGACATTGGCACAGCTTATTGCAATGAAGAGACATTGGCCACTTCCTTTAAGGGCCTCTATGCACATTGGGTCTCCAAAAAATAACATTGGCACAGCTTATTGCAAAGAAGTGCTATTGACCCATTGCTTTGAGGGTCCCTAAATGCAGTGGGTCTCCCAATAATGACATTGGTATTGCAATGATGTGACATTGGCCCCTTGTTTTCAGTGCCCCTATGCACATAAACTCTCCCAAGAATGACATTTGCACAGAGTATTGAAATGAAGTGTCATTGGCTTCTTGCTTTGAGCGCCCCTATACACATTGGGTCTCCCATAAATTACATTGATACAGCAGATTGCAATGAATTGCCATTGGCTCATTGCTTTGAGGGTCCCTAAAAGCATTGGGTCTTCCAATAATGACACTGGCACAGTGTATTGCAATGAAGTGACATTGGCCCCTAAATTGGGGGGGCCCTATACACATTGGGCCCCTCAAAATAACATTGATACAGCAGATTGCAATGAAGTGACATTGACCTATTGCTTTGAGGGTCCCTATACACATTAGCTCTCCCAAGAATGACATTTGCACAGAGTATTGCAATGAAGTGTCCTTGGCTTCTTGCTTTGAGCGCCCTTATACACATTGGGTCCCTCAAAAATGACATTGATACAGCAGATTGCAATGAAGTGCCATTGACCTATTGCTTTGAGGGTCCCTATACGCATTGGGTCTCCCAACAATGGCATTGGCACAGTGTTTTACAATGATGATGACATTGGCCCCTTTCTTTGAAGGCCCCTATATACATTATGCAGTAGTTTAGCCTCTAAACTAGGAACTGGGGCAAAAAACATTCAACATCAAGAAGCATACTTAGCACCCAGTGCATCGGTTGTTGGAGGGCAATGGGCCCATGAATTGCTCCGACCCCGGGGCCCCTCGGCCGGCGTTTTCCACTGCTCAGTTCTTTCAGCTGCAGGTATTTGGGAGCTGCCGCAGCATGGAGCCGTCCTGTGCACAGAAAGCCAGGACTTTGCTGATTAATGTATATTATTGCCTTAAGAAATCCTTCCCCGTTCCCTTTTGGATGCACATGAGCCCACAAAGAAGACGTTAAGGATTTGGCAGGACGCCCTCCCTTCTTGTCTCCCTCCTTGAAGATTCGGCCAAGCTGCTGACATTTGGTTATATTATATTCTTATGAAGGAAATTCAAACAGACTCGTCCAGACGCTCTAATATGAACATCATTTAATTTTCGCCGAGATGTTAGCAATGATATTAGCTGAGCCGAGAGAAGTTCCATGTGGAGAACGTTGACATAATACGAAGCAGAAGACGCCACCGATGCCCAATGAGCGCCGCCCGACCTCATCCACGGCGCACCCCAAAAATATTGAAATGTTTAAAAATAATGCAAGTAATAATCTCAACAATAGTGGGTTTGGGTAGCACAGAGGCTCAGTGGTTAGCAGGCTGTCTTGCAGCATGGTGGCTCAGTGATTAGCACAGTGCAGCTCGGTGGCTTAGTGATTAGCATAGTCCAGCATGGTGGTTTAGTGGTTAGCACAGTACAGCTTGGTAGCTCAGTGATTAGCACAGTCCAGCATGGTGTCTAGCTCAGTGGTTACCACAGTGCAGCTCGGTGGCTTAGTGATTAGCATAGTCCAGCATGGTGGTTTAGTGGTTAGCACAGTACAGCCTGGTGTCTAGCTCAGTGGTTACCACAGTGCAGCTCGGTGGCTTAGTGATTAGCATAGTCCAGCATGGTGGTTTAGTGGTTAGCACAGTACAGCTTGGTAGCTCAGTGATTAGCACAGTCCAGCATGGTGGCTGGTTCAGTGGTTAGCACAGTTCAACACAGTGGCCTAGAGGTAAGCATAGTGCAGCACAGTGGCTCAGTGGTTACCACAGTGCAGCTCAGTGGCTTAGTGATTAGTATAGTCCAGCATGGTGGTTCAATGGTTAGCACAGTACAGCTTGGTAGCTCAGTGGGCGCTCACTACTCACTTCTCCGGACGTCTCGTCCAAATACAGCCTTCCTACGGCGCACCATCTCCAAGGGGATTTCCCCTATAACGTGTATACACACTGTCTGCAGCAATTACAGCCTATTTGTGACCTCCATATACTCCACAGCCTTTTTTCTCAATAGATCCTATATTACTCCACTAGATGTACTTGATAAAGGCTTGCACGCCGAAACGTCGTGTAACTCAACATCTGGTTACAATGTTCTATTTATGGTCATAGGTGTATAAGATACATTTATTGAGTGTATACACGAAGGAATTCCTCCTTTGATTTTTCTTGATCCTGTCTTCACTACTGCTTTAAATAAAACTCGTTTGATATATTACAAAAAATTCCCCTTTGGTGTGCAGTGGTTTTCATTTCACTTTTACAGACTCTCCCTTCCACGAATGCACCCAGTGTTCTATGCAATCTAGGTGTGCGGAACCTTTTCTGTAGAGCAGTGTTTCTCAACTCCAGTCCAAGCACACCAAAAGGTCATTTTTTTTGGCTTTCCTTTGCATTGCCAGGTGATAATTATGGGCAGTGCATTTGTGGGAGATCCTGAAACAGACTGTTTGGGGGGTCTGAGGACTGGGTTGAAAACACTGCTATATAGAATCAGCACAGTGCAACAGGGCAGCTCAGTGGTTAGAACATCACAGCATGGTGGCTCACTGGTTAGCACAGTGCAGCACTTTGGCTCAGTGATCAGCACCATGTAGAACAGTTGGTCAATGATTAGCACAGTATAGCACGGTGACTCAGGGATTAGCACAATGCAGCACAGTGACTCAGTGGTTTCACGTACGTAGGGGGTCAGAGGGGGGATACAAAAGTGGTCAGGATTACACAAAAGGGAGGGGGGCTGAGTGATTAGCAAGTTCAGTACGGTGGCACTGATCAACATGTACGAAAAGGGTCAGTGATTAGCACAGTACAGCATGGTGACTCTTTGATTAGCAGAGTACAGAACAGTGGCTCAATGCAATGGGTAGCTCAGTACAGAACAGTAGCTCAGTGGCTAGCACAGTACAGCACGGGGGCTCAGTGGTTAATACAGTGTGATGGCTCATTGGTTAGAACAGTGCAGCACAGTGGTTTTATGATACCGTACGAACATGGCTCAGTGTTAGCACAGTACACATGGTGACCTTTGAAGAGAGTACAGAACATGGTCAGTGGTTCACAGTTTGATGGCTATTGGTTAGAAAAAATGCAGCACAGTGGCTCAGTAGTTAGCACAGTACAACACAGTGGCTCAGTGGTTAGCACAGTGCAGCTCAGTGGTAAGCACTATTGTCCTGCTAGCACAGGCTTCAAATTCCACCAATGGCAACATCTGCAAGTATGTTCTCAATGCGGGACTTTGGTGCTTGGGGCCCACTATTAAATCTCATTTCCGGGGCCCACGTTCCAGCCCCCCCCCCCCCCTCCAGGGGTATCTCCATCTCCCCTATGGTCCTGTCTGAGCATGCTCTCTCTGTGAGTGTTTCTTCCCACACTCCAAAAAAATACAGTACTTGCAAATTCATTCTGAATTTGGATTATAGGACAGAGACCAAAGTGAATAATGACAATCTCTGTACAACGCTATGGAATAAAGCAGCACTATATAAAAAAAAGTCATGGTCAATTCAAGCTGCCTTAGTTTTATCTGATCCTTGGAAAGCTGAGTGGCAACCAATTCATATATCATTACAGATCTAATTGGTTTGTTTCCCATGTTTCCTATACAACAATGAAATTTTGGCAAGTTGTGAACAGATAACAAATTGCTACAATGTTGCTGATTCATCACTTACTGACACATACATTTTACTTAAAACAAATAACAATGGAAATTTTCTTACAAAACTGCATTTTTTTGCTTATGTCGGAAACATGTTTCTATTCTTACTATATCAGAACCGGGGACCAGCAAAGGATCCTCTGGGGGGTCTTATATTTAGTCTATGACCCAGACAGGGAATATTGCAGTGACCTGTAAATATATGGACATATATGGACATGTAATATCTGCACGCCACTGTGACACAGGAGCTCATGTACATGCATCTCACTGCATGGAGTCATAACTGCTGGATTCAGGCCACATCAGTATGGGGTTTGCAGAGGGCCCAGGCCGCGTCACTCCTTAATGGCTTGTGGGTCCTGCAATGTGGCTGCCCAGAGCACCGAGCCCTCTAGTGACCGGCAGCCGCACTGCAGCGAGGTCTCCAGCTCCGCTCCGGCCGCTGCTCGCTTCTGCATTCTGCTCTCATTGATGGTTGACAAGTAAACTTAAATACATTTTAAACATTGCAATATACATTTTAAAAATCGTTGTGTAAATCTTTCAGCCCAAACACTAAACTACACGACTATATACGTCCTAGTGTCTAGGAAATCTGTGAGCCGCCATACAGTGCCTACATAATAGGGTCACCAAACATGCACCACTATTTATTGGATATTTTAAGTTTTTGTAAAAAATAAAAAATTGAAAAGTGGGGCGTGCCAAATTATAGGGCCCCCTTAAGTTAAAACTTAAACTTTGCTGCGATTACAGCTGCAAGTCGCTTGGGGTTTGTCTCTGTCAGTTTTGCACATGGAGAGACTGAAATTCTTGCCCATTCTTCCTTGGTGCAGCTGGAGCTCAGTGAGGTTGGATGGAGGCGTTTGTGAGCAGCTGGAGCTCAGTGAGGTTGGATGGAGAGCGTTTGTGAACAGCTGGAGCTCCGGGAGGTTGGATGGAGAGCGTTTGTGAACAGCTGGAGCTCAGTGAGGTTGGATGGAGAGCGTTTGTGAACAGCGGAGATCAGTGAGTTGGATGGAAGCGTTTGTGACACTGGAGCTCTGAGGTTGGATGGAGAGCTTTTTGAACACTGAGCTCGTGAGGTTGGATGGAGAGCGTTTGTGAAAAGCTGGAGCTCGGAGGTTGGATGGAAGCTTTTGAACAGGGACTCGGAGGGTTTATGGGGAAACGTTGTTTAACTGGACCGAGTTGATAGACGTTTTTGACAGCGGGGCTATGGTTGGGTTT
>JAODAL010042814.1:0-34448 GCA_025379985.1 Phyllomedusa bahiana
CTAGAAAAGGAACGTAGCAAGATAACATAGTAGCCCTGGAGCTAGTGAGGGATTCAATGTCCCCCAGGGCAACCCAGAAAAGGACCCTTCCACATTGTGTGGAGTACCTCCACCAAAGAGTTCCCCCCCCGGGGACCCCCCGTTGTTCCGTGGAGGCACGGCATTGGGGTGATGTAGAAACCAGCTGAAAACGTCCTTCCGTTGGGGGGGTTTTGGAGGCTAGGAAAACCAGAGCGGTAACCCAAAAAGACAAATTTTTGATAAAAGAGTCTGTAACACCGCAGGAATGCCCTTTTAGCTGAACGTATTTGAGGGTTTTTTTTAAATTTAGAGGACATGAGCGCGAAGGGAATCCCCAACGAAACGGGATTTCTTTTCCCGCAAGACATCCAAGAGCGGCTGTAGAGTGGCCCTCTAGCAAGAGTGGGCGAGAAAGTCCTGTAAATTGGATAGGGGCCCCCCTTTTAAAGACAGAGATCCGCCCCCGGCTTAAAAGGGGATGTCCCCCTTCACACAAAGAATGAAACCCCACACGACTCCCGGGGCCCTAGGATCATCCGGATTAGGGGGTCTACCCCGCCCCCCTTGACCCTGTCCATTTTCGATATGAGCTGTGGGGGGACCCCCCTAAGAGGTCGTTGAAATAGCCCGTAAACCACGTGAACAGATCAGCTTAGAAACCGTTTCCGGGAGGCCCCCTGATCGTGGGTTTGTTAGGCACGGGCGGTTTTCAATGTCACCCAAAGTGTTGTTGTATGGCAAATAGTTGAGCCGAATGTTTGCGCCATTTCCCTCAAAACCTGTAGCAAGAGCAGTAGAATCGGGGACTGAGCCTGATCCAGATGGGGTCACTTTCGTTGCAAGGAAGACAGATCTGCGTGCGGGTGAGCGAATTCCCGGTCATTTGAGCAGACAAGTGGAGATATATTCTTGGGGGGAGAGACTGCACCCAATTGTTTAAGTCAGCCAAAGTCACCGGCTTTTTTCCCCCCAAGGTGCGGGGTCCCAAAAAAAGAGGAGTGCACTTGCCGGGTTTGTTGCAGTGATGTTCTGGATCGCAGGGGGCCCCTGTGGGTAGTGGTCGGATAGGGGTGGGGCAGATGGGGCCCATGTGCAGAGGCAAAGGATCCCCCCGCTCCCGAGCTCAGGTAGAGTCAAGGAGCCCGGGGGCCCATTTGCTTGCAGCGACCCCCCCTGGGATTTGGGCATGGCATGTGAGGGCGACGCCCCAAAAAAAGCCCGTGGACCAGGTGGGGGACCCCGCTGTGGGGCAGCTGCGGCCAACATTTCGGGTGGGTGCCCGGAAATTCTGGGGGTTACTGTCCCCCCCTGTATGCTGCAGGCTGCGCAAAAGGGGTTTCCCGGGTGGTTTTTTAGCAGGTTGGTTAGTGCCCATAAATTGTGGGTCCGAGCCCAGAGCACACCCCCGTCTGAGGGCGGCCCCAATGCGCAGGCGAATGCAGGTGTAAGGAGGGGCACCTTGTAGGGGCTTATTTTCCCTGTGGCCAGGGGAGGAGGGGGCCCCCCAGGAGAGGGAGGGGCCGTATTTCATCCCATGTAAACTTTGGGGGATCTCCCCTGCCAGGCGCCCGGACGGGGAGCAGGGGAAAAGGGTGCCGCAGACAGGGAGAGTTCTGGCCTGAGCGGCAGCTCCGGGTGTGCGGGCTCTCAGCAGCTGCTGGGGAGACTCACCCTGCTGTCTGGCGATGCAGGAGCGGGTCACAGTCCGGGTCTCAGGGCAGCAGGAAGAGGTCGGGGGCCCGGGGCCCGCGTCCCGGAGCAGGTGAGATGCCGGGGGATGGTGAGGGTTCCCCCCCTCCCCGGGAGGGTGGGGAAAAACTTCTTTTCCCCTTTTCTATATTGCCGTCCGGGGACCGGGAGAGATAGGTTTCAGGTCGGCCATCTTGCCGGGCCCCGGGGCCCAGTGCCGGGGTGAAGTTTTCCGCTTGCCTGCGGAAAAAAGAAACCCAAATTTTTCCTGGGGGGGAAACTTGAGTGCTGGGAGCCCCCGGGTTCTGTTTCTTGGGAGCTTTCCCCTTTTCGATCGGGAAAACCCTGAAGAGCCGACGGACGAAGGAGCTCACAATGTTTCCCCACACGGCTTGAAAACCACCCCCTCATGCTTTTTTTTTAAAACAAAATTTCATCACAGTGACCCCAAATTTCCTGGTTATCCCAAAAAAGTACCCCTCCTTTAAAACAGCGGGATTTTAATGTAATAAGGTTTTTAGTAGGTTTTAAGAATTATTTATACAGTACAAAAAAGGCTAATAAGTAGTGTTGAGCGAACCGTATAAAGTTCACGACAGCAGCAGCATGAGATCAGGCAGTGGCACAATGACATTCTGGAGGCGGCAAAACAGTATTAGGCCACAGAGTGGCACAATCACACAGTGTGGAGGTCACGGCGGCAAGCAGAAATGAGATCAGGCAGTGGCACAAGACATTCTGGAGGCGGATAAAAACAGTATTAGGCCACAGAGTGGCACAATGATACAGTGTGGGGGTCACGACAGCACAGCATAAAGATCAGGCAGTGGCACAAAGACATTCTGGAGGGGGCAAAACAGTATTAGGCCACAGAGTGGCACAATCACACAGTGTGGAGGTCACGACAGCAGCAGCATGAGATCAGGCAGTGGCACAATGACATTCTGGAGGTGGCAAAACAGGTGGAAGCCACAGAGTGGCACAATGACTGAGAGCGGAGGTCACGGCGGCAGCAGCATGAGGTCATGCAGTGGCACAATGACACAGTGTGGAGGACATGTCAGCAGCCACAGCAGCAGCATGAGGTCAAAACAGTGGCACAATGACACATTTGTGGATGTCACGGCAACAGCAACAGCAGCAGCAGCATGAGGTCATAGAGGGGCACAATGACAAGTGTGAGGGGGGGTGGCAATACCAGTCCCGGTAAAGATGGTGGTAGGCAGATGGAGAAACGTCAGCAGATGTGTGGCATCAGGCGGGTGGGCGGCATCAGAATAGTGGCTGAGGCAGGTAGTTTGAACCCAGACTGATTCCTAAGGCATTGGTGTGTGGAAAATCCGGCCGATCCCGCCTGATTCATCTTGACAAAGGTCAGTCGTTCCCACATTTCCCGTGGACAAGCGGGTTTCTCCTTGGGGTAACGATGGCCCCCGCCGCACTGGACACCCGCTCTGAGCCACACTACGGCCGGGCAGGACAGCTTCTCCACTGCAAACTCGGCAAGTTGCGGCCACACATCCAGTTTGGCTGCCCAGTAGTCCAGCGGATCTTCTAACTGAGGTGGAAAACTGCTGTCCAAGTAGGCCACAACCTGTTGATTCAGGGACTGCTCCAGGTCCTGCTGCTGCTGCGGCGACTCCCCCTCCTCACTAGGCGGGTGAAGGAAGCTGCTCATCAGTGATTCCAGACTTAGGTTACTACTGATGGAGCTGGTACTGCTCCTAACCCCCCAATTTCCCCAGCAGCCCGCGGCAGTAGTAGTGAGCGCTGAGGAACCCCCCGGTCAGACCTGTCAAAGGAGGGACGATGCCGCACATAGGCAGCAGCCAACTGATTACGGAGGTTTTCCACCTATAGTATTTGAGTTTGTCTTCCCTCTCAATAGCTGGGAAAAAGGCTCCCATTTTGGACCGGTAGCGAGGGTCCAAAGGGTGGAGAGCCAGAAGTCATCCCTCGGCCCGGGATGCTGACTATTGGGCTGTCACTACCAGGCAAATAAGCATGCTGCGGGCCATCTGCACAAGTAACTCCGAGGGGCTCCCTGCCTCCATTTTCCACTGTATACTGCCACGGTGCTTGGGGTTCATCTGCCTCGTCTTCCTCATCCCATCCACCTCCTCCAGTTTGCTCCTGCTCCTCCTCTCTTGTCACCTGGGTAAAAAAATCCACTCATTTCACCAGACAATGCTTCTGCTCCAATGTCCTCCTCTTCCTCCTCCATTTCAGTCCCCACCCGGACTCATTGGCCACGAGATGTAGTCGCCACGTCTCCAGTCCCCCTGCCCCAAAACAGATTTTTCAGCATCTGTTCCAGGACATGAAGCAGTGGAATGATGTTAATTCATCCGTTAGTCCTGGCGCCTGACAAATAACGTTGCATCCTCGAATGGCCTCAACAAACGGCAGGTGTCACGCATGAGCTGCCACTGGCTGACATCAAAGTTACACGGGGGAAAGTTCTTCTGTCTGCCTGGATCATCAAAAAATCGTAATGGCCTTTCCTCTGTTCATACAGTCGGCCCCAACATGTGCAGGCTGGAATTCCAGCAGGTGGAAACATCTCATATCAGAGTGTGTTGGGGGAGGCCATTCTGCCGCTGCAACTCGAGGAGGGTGTTCCGGGCTTTGTACGAATGGATAAAGTGCATGAAACAGTTTCCTCGCCATTTTCAGAATATTCTGAAAAATCGGTGGAAGACTTCAGGAACCTTTTCACAACCAATTGAACACGTGCGCCATGCAGGCGCATGGACCATCCCTCTCGGTGCAGCGCGGACACCATTTTTTTCTTCCCGTTGTCCATCACCATGGTTCCGATTTGCAGTTGGCGCGGAGAAAGCCACACATCAAATTTCTTGCTGCATGACGGGGAGCAGTTCCTCCCTGTGTGACTTCGTTCGCCCGAGGCAAGCCAGGTGTAGAACTGCGTGACACCGCTGTGCTCTACACATGTGGTATGATGGAGCTGTACTTGTGGAGGCTGAGATGGTGGTAGTGGTGGAGGAGGGGGAGGCGGACATTGGCACGGGTGCAGCGTTTGACAACGTGGAGAAAAACGGCGTCTCCTGTCCAAGTTGTGGTGTGCCGGGCTGGAAGCACATTCACCCAGTGGGCCCGTAAAGGACATGTACTGGCCCTGCCCCGTAGTTACAGCTCCAGACTTCCGCGCTGCCGTGCACCTTGGAACAAACCGATAAGCTCAAGGACTGACCCACCTTCTGTTCTACATATTTATGAAGTGCGGTACTGCCTTTTTGGAAAAGAAATTACGGCTTGGAACTCTCCATCTCGGCTCGGCACAAGCCATTAGTTCTTTTGAACGGTGCAGAGTCCACCATTCGGAAAGGGAGGGACTGCAATACCAACAACTTGGACAGGAGCAGGGTCAGCTGCTGCACCTTAGGATGGTTGGACGCATACTGTTGTCTCTTTGCAATCGCCTCGCTGAACGACTGCTGGCGCCATGAGTAGCGAGGAGCAGGAGCAACTGGAATGGGAGTTGATGTCAAGAGAAACAGCTCCCTTTGCAGAGGGGGGTGGAGCCTTGACTGGCTGCAATGGCATGCATGCCACGGGCGCTGCGCTGCTGCTGTTGCTGCGGCGGCAGGATGGACCACCACATCTGAGCCATGTTTCTCCCAGCCACCGGATGGTGACGCGCATGTGTTGACGCAGGCCGTGGGGCCAACGTTAGCTCCCTGGCCACGCTTCACTTTCTGCCCACAGATTCTACATATACCCATATTCGGCTCCTCCGGTGTCTTAGCAAATAATTGCCACACCGCCGAGTATCGGATTTTACCGCCAACGCTCCGCACTGAGTGACTACTGCTGCCCCTGCCGTCGCTGAGCCCCTTTTGCTGCTACTTTCTTGGACCTACACTGCTGCAAACCTGCTGACTCACGGCCAACATGACCCCTTGCTGGCTGCGCTGCTGCCTGACCGCAAGCTGACGCCCCTTCTCCTGACGATGATGAAGCCCTTGCCTCCACCCGGCTCCCAAGGCGGTCGGCTACATCATCATCTATTTGTGTTTTCATCGTCATGCTGTCCTCATCTCCGGTCGTGGTATGCCGAGGCTGACGTCTCACAACTTGACCTCCCATGACACTCTCCACATCTATACTTTGCCGCCTACTGCTAGAAGCAGGCGATATTGGCCCCATTTCTTCGCTGCCAAGTAGCTGCTGACTGCCCTCATCAAATTGTACATCCTCGCTATATAAATGGCGCTGAGCCCAGACCACATAGTAGATCTCTGGCTGAGGGGAAACCGGGTGGGACAGAGGCGGGCTGAGGACAGGTGAGGGCCGCTGACCCGCTCCCGGCCATGCCAACTAATGGTTGTGTCTGAGGGTTCCCACCGACTCTTTTGGGTGGGTTGTCAGATGTCATCTGGGAGGAAGTGGATGACCTAGTCAACCAATAAAGAACCCTTGGGTTGCTGAACAACACACGGCCGCTAGATGACAGCGGCAGTTGGGGCCTCACCGAGTGACCCCTGCTGCGACGTCCCCTTGGTGTGCTGCGACCTGGTCCTGTTCCAGGATTGTTTGTGACACTGCCACTCGCAGGTGCAGAGCCTGCCACCTCTCTGTCTGACATAATGTTTGTTCTAAAATGTACAGACACTGTTTGATGAATGATATCTGTAAAAATGATATACCCTGTTTTTGACTCTCAATGAACCCAGTAACAAGCTTGGGTAACCCCTTTGGGTATAAATTGCGCTCCACAAATGGCCAGAAAAGTTTACTTGTATGTGTCGTTTAAAAACACTGTGTGGTTTACTTAATGTAAAAGCACAAACAGGCTTAATTAACCTCGGACATGAATTAGGCTACATGAAAAATGTATATATTTTGGCGTTGAAAAAACGGTTTATTTTTTTCACACAACCCGCAAAACAACGCTTAATTAACCCCTGGATGTAAATTGCCCCCAAAGAATTGAGCCGCACAAACTAGTAGATTTGTCGCTTGTAAAAATTGCGTGTTTTCATACGCCACACAACAAGAGATACAGTTTTAATTAACCTTTTTCTTGGAATTAGGCTATGGAAAAATTTATATATTTTGGCGTTGAAAAAAGACGGTTTATTTTTGTCAGCACACCAGCAAAACAAAGCTTAAATTTAACCCCGGATGTAAATTGCGCCAAAGGGAATTGAGCCGCATAAACTAGTAGCTTTGTAAACGTGTTACAATTGCGTGTTTTCCACGCCACACAACAAGAATACAGTTGTAATTAACTTTGCATGTGAATTAGGCTTCAGGAAAAATTTATATAATTTTGGGTTGAAAAAGAAGGTTTATTTTTGTTTAGCACACCAGCAAAACAACGCTTAATTAACCCCTGGATGTAAATTGCGCCAAAGAATTGAGTCGCACAAACTAGTAGCTTTGTAGCGTGTTACAATTGCGTGTTTTTTACGCCACACAACAAGAGATACAGTTGTAATTAAACCTTTGCTTTTGAATTAGGCTACAGGAAAAATTTATATATTTTGGCGTTGAAAAAAAAACGGTTTCTTTTGGGGGCACACACCAGCAAAAAAACCTTAATTAACCCCCGAAAGTAAATTGCGCCAAAGAAATTTAGCCCCACAAAATAGTAGCTTTGTAGCTGTTACAATTGCGTGTTTTCTACGCCACACAACAAGAGATACGTTTAATTAACCTTTTCTTTGTGAATTAGGCTACAGGAAAAATTTATTTATTTTGGGGATGAAAAAGACGGTTTCTTGGGGGCAGCACACCAGCAAAACAACGCTTAATTAACCCCTGGATGTAAATTGCGCAATAGAATTGAGCAGCCAAAAATGAAGTGGTGTTTGTATTGTAAAAACGCTGTTTCTTTAAAAGAATACAACAGGAACTGGCTTAGATCCCACTTGGATATTGAATGTATATGCAGCTGCAGTGGACGCACACTGGATTTCAGATCCAATACCCCAAAAAATTAGAAATAGAACATTAAGAGAACAGTCTCTGAGACAAGCTGAGACACCCCACAGAAATCGCTAAATATAAATCAATTCTTCAGTAAGAGCTATCAGCCGCGGGAGCACCTTCCCTGATGAGCACAGTGAGAGGAGTGTGAGCTCCCGGCGTCGCGCCCGGACTTTTATAGTGCGGTGACGTCACAGAATCCCGCCGGTCTCTGATTGGCTTCACCTCTGCACATGTCATTGAGTCTATTCCCTTCTTACTCCCCGACTGCTTTGCCCCATGTAGCGCCATGTGCTCGCAGCCATTTTATCAAACAAAAGCACACTTCGTTCACCCGAAGTACCCCAAAGTTCGATTTCGTTCCGAACCGAAGTTTTCCTGAAATTCTAAACGAATTCCACTTCGTTAGAATCGATTCGCCCATCTCTACTGAGGACCATTTGCAAAGTTGTAGCAAGGTTTGTATCAATAGCAACGTGATTGACACAAAAAAAAACATTTTTTTTAACATCATTTACATGGAGAATATTGTTATCAAGAATTATTTGTTCCATATATTTTTTGCTAATTTTTTTTTGCTTGCATCTTTTTTCGTTACTAGTATCTTGATTCTCCTTACTGATTAAGTATTTCACGGTGGCATCAAAGGTCAAGAATGAAAGGCATGAAAAATTATGCACTGTGTGGTAAATTTGATCTTATATATCTCTTAAGTTATCAGATGCTGAGAGCAAGGTGCATTGTAGAAGTGGAGGGCAAATTAAATGTGACTCTAAGCTCGATGACTGACAAATGTAAAGAAACGGTACATCCAGCCCAATTAATTCCTAGACAGAGAAAGAAAGTATGGGAGACTGATTGACATGAAGTCCTTCATGAGACTCGTCATGATGAGAAAACTTCATTTATTTTAACTTCTAATAATCTCAGTCCAGCAATCACCCAGGTAGTTTGGAAATACTGGAATGTTGTGAAGGAGATTTTTCAGCACATTTCTGAATTGCCAGTACCTTTAATTATGTCTTTGCACAGATCACCTTATTTGAAAGACAGACTAGCGAAAAGTAAAATCAATCAATTTCAATCAAATCCAACTTTTGGGGGTAAACCGAAGTTGGGTTCTTATCCTTGTTTGAACTGCATCAATTGTCATTTAATGCATACATTAATTTGTGTAAAACATCCCATGTCCCATCCCATAATATAAGAGATATATGAGATTAAATGATTTTCTGACATGTGCTATTGAATGGGTCATTTACATCTTGTGGTGCCCATGTAAGATAATATATGTGCAAGAGACCAAATGCATCATGAAAAGATTGTACAACTCTTGTTATACCATTCAAAAGAAGAGACCCGATTTGCCCATACACCAGCATTTTTTAGTTTTATAGAGACATAGGGCGACATGTATGAAGGGGCTTTACGCCAGTTTTCTGGCGTACACTGCGCCTCCCAGCCCGAATCCCAGTGTCGGACTCAGCGTTCGGCACTTTCGGCTGCGGTCCGCTTGAAGGGGCGGGCAGTGGGCGGGCAGTGGGCACGGTGGGGCGCGGGGTAGGCGTCCGGGGCGGGACGCGGCGCGCTCGTATAGTCCGAGGCATGTACTAGCGCGGCTCGCCAAATCGCGGCGCTCGGCAGCTCCGACAAGCAGACCTGGTTTTTTTTGGTCTAATCCTCCGACAGAGGCAAAGTGAAGCAGGATCGGAACATGCGAGGAAGCGATCGAAGATCGCGACAGAAGTCTCGGCGCTACCGCTCCGTGCAGCAGGAGTGTGATTCCCGAAAAAATCGCCTTTAAAAAGGCGGAAAACAGTATCAGAAAGAGCTGAATGTACAAAATACACATAATAAAAAAAAAAAACATTTTCCCAAAATCTAGAACGGCACAATATCATTAAATATGATATTGGAAATTGCCGGGAAATACAGTAATTCAAATTCTGAAACCTATTCTCATTGGTCGGCAGAAACTGGCCAATCAGAATAGGAGCGACAGTGAACCATTAAAACCTATGGGGAAGAATTGACCAATCAAAATCCATGGCGGACAGTTCAAAATACAGAAAAAAAGGCTGCAAAGAGCTGATTGGCTGAGCTAGCGGGGCTCGCCTAGCTCAGCCAATCAGAATAGGAGCGACAAAGTCCCATTCTATCCTAGGGGAGGAATTGCCCAAAATCAGAATAGGACGACAAAGTCCCATTATACCAATGGAGGATTTGGACCAATCAGAACCACGGCGGGATAATTCAAAATACAGTAAAAAGAGCAGAAAAGAGCTGATTGGCTGAGCTAGCGGGAGCTTGGCTATCCCAGCCAATCAGAGCGCGAGCTACTTCTCCCATTATAGTCTATGGAGAGTTGGGCGCACTGAAATGTCGGCGCCAGCGCCGTGCGGCATGAAGTATTAATCAAAAAATTTTTTTATTAAGTGTAAAACATTATCAGATAAAAAGCAGAACAATTGGTCTCACAAAAAAAAAAAAAAAAAAAAAAAGAGCAAACAATTGTATAAAAATAAAGCAGTAAAAACCCGAACAACGCGTTTGTCCCCGAGACCGGCGCTACATAGGGGATTGCCATAGAGAGAATTGCGGGAAATACGTAATTCAAATTGTTTAACTATTCTCATTGGTCGGCATAAACCACCAATCAGAATAGGAGCGACAATGCCCCCATTCAAATCCTATGGAGGAGAATTGACCAATCAGAATAGGAGCGACAAAGTCCCATTATATCCTATGGAGAATTTGGACAATCAGAATCCACGGCGGATAATTCAAAAATAAGTAAAAGACAGAAAAGAGCTGATTGGCTGAGCTAGCGGGAGTTTGGGCTATCCCAGCCAATCAGAGCGCGAGCTACTTCTCCCATTATAGTCTATGGAGAGATGGGCGCACTGAAATGTCGGCGCTCTGCGCCGTGCGGCATGGAGTATGAATAAAAAAATCATTTTTATTAAGTGTAAAACATGATCAGATAAAAAGCAGAACAATTGGCTCTCACAAAAAAAAAAAAAAAAAAAAGAGCAGAACAATTGTATAAAAATAAAGCAGTTAAAAACCCGAACAACGCGTTTGTCGCCGAGACCGGCGCTACATAGGAATTGCCATAGAGAGAATTCCCGGGGAAAATACAGTAATTCAAATTGTTTAAAAGCTATTCTCATTGGTCGGCATAAACCAGCCAATCAGAATAGGAGCGACAATGCCCATTCTTTTCCTATGGAGGAGAATTGACCAATCAAATAGGAGCGACAAAGTCCCATTATATCCTATGGAGAAGTTTGGACCAATCAGAATCCCCCGGCGGGATAATTCAAAATACAGTAAAAAGACAGAAAAAGACTGATTGGCTGAGCTAGCGGGAGCTTGGCTATCCCAGCCAATCAGAGCGCGAGCTATTCTCCCATTATAGTCTATGGAGAGATGGGCCCTGAAATGCCCGGCGCTCAGCGCCGTGCGGCATGGAGTGTGAATAAAAAAAATAATTTTTATTAAGTGTAAAACATGATCAGATAAAAAGCAGAACAATTGGCTCTCACAAAAAAAAAAAAAAAAAAAAAAAGAGCAGAACAATTGTATAAAAATAAAGCAGTTAAAAACCCGAACAACCCATTTTGCGCCGAGACCGGCGCTACATGGGGAATTGCCATAGAGAGAATTGCCGGTAAATACAGAAATTCAAATTGTTTAAGCAATTCTCATTGGTCGGCATAAACCAGCCAATCAGAATAGGAGCGACAATGTCCCATTATAACCTATGGAGAATTGACCAATCAGAATAGGAGCGACAAAGACCCATTATATCCTATGGAGAAGTTTGGACCAATCAGAATCCACGGCGGGATAATTCAAAATACAGTAAAAAGACAGAAAAGAGCTGATTGGCTGAGCTAGGGGGAGCTTGGCTATCCCACCCAATCGGGAGCGCGAGCTACTTCTCCCATTATAGTCTATGGAGAGATGGTCGCACTGAAATGTCGGCGCTCACGCCGTGCGGCATGGAGTATGAAAAAAAAAAATCATTTTTATTAAGTGTAAAACTTTTATCAGATAAAGAGCAGAACAATTGTTAAAAATAAAGCAGTTAAAAACCCGAACAAACGCGTTTGTCGCCGAGACCGCGCTACCTAGGGAATTGCCATAGAGAGAATTGCCGGGAAATACAGTAATTCAAATTGTTTAAGCTATTCTCATTGGCGGAAATAAACCACCCAACCCAGAATAGGAGCGACAATGTCCCATTCTATCCTATGGAGGAAAATTGACCAATCAGAATAGGAGCGACGCCCCCATTCTAGCCTATGGAGAAAAATGGACCAATCATATTCAAAGGGGGGACAGTTCAAAATACAGTAAAAAGGCAGAAACGAGCTGATTGGTTGAAGCAGCGGGGGGTCGTCCAGCTTAGCCAATCAGAGCGCGAGCTACTTTCTCATAGAGTTCTATGGGGAAAAGAAATTCTGAGCGCGCTCTGTGATTGGCTAATTTCAAAGAGCCGCCGTAATTTGGACCAATGGGAGAGCGAGCGACGCTCCTATGGGTTTTCTAATGCAATCTGAAATCAAACTGTATATGGCCGAAATCACATTATAACACTACAGAAGTTGTCACGATGTGTATATAAAAGGAATACTAATATGTGGCTAACGAAAAAAAAATATTAATTCCCTAAAATCATGTTTTTTTCTTTATTTTCGATGCACCCATACTATTGATCCTTGGCTAACGAAAATAACGAAATAAACATGATTTTATGGAATTAATATTTTTTTTCGTTAGCCACATATTCGGATTCCTTTTATATACACATCGTGACAACTTGTGTTGTGTTATAATGTGATTTCGGCCATATACAGCTTGATTTCAGATTGCATTACAAAACCCATAGGAGCGTCGCTCGCTTTCCCATTGGTCCAAATTACGGCGGCTCTTTGAAATTAGCCAATCACAGAGCGCGCTCAGAATGTCTTCCCCATAGAACTCTATGAGAAAGTAGCTCACGCTCTGAGTGGCTAAGCTGGACGAGCCCCCGCTGCTTCAACCAATCAGCTCGTTTCTGCCTTTTTACTGTATTTTGAACTGTCCCGCCTTTGAATATGATTGGTCCATTTTTCTCCATAGGCTAGAATGGGGCTTTGTCGCTCCTATTCTGATTGGTCAATTCTCCTCCATAGGGTAGAAAAGGGACATTTTCGCTCCTATTCTGATTGTTGGTTTATGCCGCCAATGAGAATAGCTTAAACAATTTGAATTACTGTAAATTTCCCGGCCCAAATTCTCTCTATGGCAATTCCCTAGGTAGCGCCGGTCTCGGCGACAAACGCGTTGTTCGGGTTTTTAACTGCTTTAATTTTATACAATTGTTCTGCTCTTTATCTGATCTGTATCACTTAATAAAAAATAATTTTTTATTAATACTTCATGCCGCACGGCGCTGAGCGCCGAGATTTCAGTGCACCCCTCTTTCCATAGGGCTATAATGGAGAATTAGCTCGCGCACTGATTGGCGGGGGTAGCCAAGCTCCCGCTAGCTCAGCCAATCAGCTCTTTTCTGTCTTTTTAAATGTATTTTGACTTGTCCCGCCGTGGATTCTGATTGGTCCAAACTCCTCCATAGGCTAGAATGGGGCTTTGTCGCTCCTATTCTGATTGGTCTAAACGTCTCCATAGGTAGAATGGGACTTGTCCCCTCCTATTCTGATTGGCCGAGCTAGGCGAGCCCCCGCAAACTCAGCCAACAGCTCTTTGCAGCCTTCTTACTGTATTTTGAACTGTCCCGCCGTGGATTCTGATTGGTCCAAAAACCTCCATAGGCTAGAATGGGGGGTTTGTCGCTCCTATTCTGATTGGTCTAAAAAGTCTCCATAGGCTAGAATGGGGCTTTGTCGCTCCTTTCTGATTGGGCAATTCTCCCCATAGGCTAGAATGGGGCTTTGTCGCTCCTATTCTGATTGGGCCGGTTTATGCCGACCAATGAGAATAGGTTTCAGATTTGAATTACTGTATTTCCCGGGAATTTAAAAATATCATATTTCTTGATATGTGCCGTTCTCCCAGTTTGGGAAAGTGATTTTATTTTTAAGAAGTGTATTTGTTACATTCAGCTCTTTTCTGACACTGTTTTCCGCCTTTATAAAGGCATTTTTCGGGAATCACACTCCTGCCCGCACGAGCGGAGCGCCGAGACTTCTGTCGCGATCTTCGATCTGCTTCCTCGCATGCTCCGATCCTGCTTCACTTCGCCTAGTCCGGGGGATTTTGACCCAAAAAATGTAGACCCCCTTTAAAAAAGGCGATTTTTTTCTTCATACTCCGCACCGACATCTGGAATGATTTCTCGCCGCTCCAGCCTGTCTCGCATCGTAACAGATTCTCGGCACAGTCCCGCACGGCGCCTAAGTCCCGCACTGCACCCCACACACTGGCGAGGCACGGCGGACTTTTACCCGCATGTATGAGAGCACTTCCTCGGACGGCGAAGCATAGGCGCAGCGCCGCACAGCGCCCATGTCCCCGCACTTCGCCTCATACACTGGCGAGGCGCGGCGGACTTTACATGATATGTATGAGCGCCGCCCGGCCGCGACATAAATCAGGCGCAGATTTCGCCGGAAAACTGGCGGAAAACGGCGCCTCGACCCGGCGGGATTCATACATGTGGCCCATACTGTTCTGAGTGGGATCAGCAATTTAGAATTGTGAATTATATTCCAAAGTTAAGACAAGGTGGTAACCAAATTACTCTTAAAAAAAAAAAAGAGAGAGAGAGAGAGTGAGATAGAATTGTAGTGGAATTAAAAATTGGGTCACTCAAGTCAAATAAATTGAATGTGGACTTTACAGGGACTATTGTTTACTGATGTTGAGGTAAGACATGCATCCCAATACTACTTCTATTACTTCTACATGTGTGTTTTAAAGGTTACTAAATGATTATGTACCAATTTTTTAGTTTTTACCAGTCAACAATGGTATTATACAATACAATCATTTCTAGGTTTTCCTATGTAGTGGTCCCTCAAGTTACAATGGCCTCAGGATACAATATTTTCACCATACAATGGTCTTTACTAGGTCACTGTATCTTGAAACCACACTCACCAAACAATGTCACAGACATGATCTTCAGCAGATGTGATTGACTGGAAGATCCACAAAATTATCATGAACATTTTACTTGTAAAACATCTATATTAGTAAAATGCATACAGTGATTGGTGGTCTAGTTACACCTCCCTACAGTTCCCTGTGGTATTACATGTCCTGTACTGCTCGTTACATGTGCCAGGATAAGTGGCTCCTTTGGACCCCAGGTGACAGCGGATCCATTCTCTTATTTTTAGTACATTGGGGCACATTTATTTTAGTAACTGCACCAGAATTCTGGTGCTCCAAAATACTGGCATACATGTTTCATGCCAGATTTGTTATGTGCTTTAGACAGTTTCTAGACACGTTTGCGCCTTGTCTTATATTGATAAATTTTCCCCAATGTGTCTAAAGTATATGACGCAAAATAGCTCCTATCCTTATCAAAGAATGTAATTTCCAGGTTCCAGCAAGTTTTTCTGACTGTTATGTGATTTATCTGTATCAGTTATCTGCTTAAATTTTAAAACAAAACCATGCTTCACTTGTTGAATTTAATTTTGTTTTGTAAGTTCGACAAAAAACTTAGCTTAGCTTAACAGTTATAGCGTTGGGTGGGTGTAGAGTAAAAAAAAACAGAAAACTCAGAAGAAAAACAGAAACATGGCCACACTCACTGCTAGTAAAGCTGAAATGAGACTGAACACGGCATAAAGGCAACATAGGCCCCCATGCTATTAAAGAAAAATACCCAGGTTCAGCTGATTGGTGGTAATCCATATATCTCTCCACTAGGTGGACAGAAAACTGCACCTAAAATTGACATCTATTTACATAGCATGCAAAAAAGCCAAAAAGCCACAGTACCATACGTTGGGAGACTTTTGGGTGTAGAGTACCAGGCTTTTGGCAGGTCCCTGGAGGTACTCTAGATAATCAGGAGTTGGGCGCGACAGAGGAGCTGAGGAGAGGCTCCCACCCCGAAAGGCCTGAAAGAAGCCTTTTCTGTACGGTGGTAGTACAGTGCTGGTGGTGCTGGACATTAGATCAAGGCCCCAGTAGAGAGGGACTCTACCTGTATAGCTATTGGCCAGAAAGCTAAGAATTTTGTTTGTTTTGTTTGGTTCCATGTAACCTGTGCGTGAGAGGAAATAAAGCTGGCTATATATGGTGTGGTCCGAGTGCCATGTTTAGCATATGCCATATCCACTGACCAGAAAGTGGTGATCCCGTTAATATAAACTGGTCAATACCCTGGACTGTCCAAGACAAGACAGTGTATATATTGTGGGGGTGTCAGCTCCTAGGTAGTCTCTGGATTAGTGCAGACACAGGTTTAGGTGCAAAACAAACATAAAGTTTATTGTCCCTCGGACTTGAATAGCGGAAAAACAAACATGCTTCCTTCAGCTTATCACAGCAAAATAAAGACAGTCCTTGCTTCAGGGTTTACAGCCAAGCAACATAAAACAACCTCACCGGGTCAGCAGTAGAAATGTTCACAGACACTTGGAGACAGCTTTGCATGTCCTCACTTCAGAGAGGTTTTCAGCATAATCACACAGCTCCTCCCTGAGCTGTGTCAGCTGCCTTATATGCCTGGTAAGGCCTGGGTTGGAGTATGGTAGCAGCCGTCCCACCCAGACTCTTGGGCCGCTCCATAAAAAACGCGACCCGAACTACCACAATAATAATGGCTCAGCAACATAACATCGCTGGCAACACTCTATAGGGTTTTTTATATCACCGAGGCCAGCCACCTTGGTGATACATGCATTCCGTCCACAAGTTTACCAGTGGGCCTCTTACATAACCCCCCCTCTGCCCCAAGCCGGGGGGCTGGGCACCTTCTGCCACCAGGCAATGGACCCTCGACAATGCATCCGCATTCCCATGCAGCTTCCCTGGTCTGTGCTCCACATGGAAATTAAAATCTTGGAGTGCAAGAAACCACCGTGTTACCCTGGTGTTGTTCCCTTTCCTTTCCCTCATCCATTTTAGAGGGGCATGATCCGATATTAACCTAAATTTTCTCCCCAGAAGGTAATATTTTAGGGAGTCAAGAGCCCACTTAATGGCGAGACACTCTGTCACGTCAGAGGAGGTGCAGTGGGCCCTGAATGCCACCCAGCCCACTGTCCCTGCCTACTTGGCACACTGCCCTAGATGGCAGACCCCAACTGGACGACAGTCCCTACACTACTTCGTGTAGGGCCGTCAGGGAAACGCAGAGTCAGACAGTTCGGGTCGATACAGGTACGGGTACGTCAAAGCCACGAATCAGAAACCAGAAGAACAACGGGAAACAAGCCAAGAGTAAAAAACCAGGAGGTCACGCAGTACAAAATCGTAGGATGGAAACCCTTAGCCCGGGAGCAAGCCGAAGTCGGGATATCAGGAAACCAAAAAAATAAAGGACTACACTGAAAGCACAAGGGAAAACCCTTTTCTCAGGAAAGGGAAATTTACAAAAAAGAGCGAGTTTAAAAAAGGGAACCCAGACCCCGCCCCAGCAACGATTGGTGCGGGGGGGCCCCCGGGCCCTCCTATTTGGCCATGCGGCAACCCCTCTGACCTGATTTGGGGAGCCTGGGGCCTGCACCCCCTAGGAAAAAAACAGCAAAGCCTATCTTTTGGGTGAAAAATCGCCGGGCTAGAGGAATTAACTCCTGGCCTTTTCCTTGCGCCCACGGGGGAAAAAACGTGCCCGGACAGAAACCCCCCCCTTTTGGGGAGGGCCACTGGACCCTTCCCGGGTTTTGGGGTTTGCCCAAAGGTGAGAGTCGGGGGGAAAATTCCCTAAACGGGAGATTCGGGCGAGGATGAACCGGGCCAAAAAACCCAAAGCCTCTCCCCCGGGACCAAAACCCCTTTCCAGTGGAAAAGGGGTCCTCTAAATTTTTACGGGAGCTAAAATAGGGGGCCGACTTCATCTCTACCCGGGACCCCTAAAATTAACTTTTAAGAGGGGGGTATAAAAGGGGTAAGTCGGAACGGAATGTCCCCTCTTTAACATTTTACAGTGGAAAAAAGGGTTATGAACCCGGAAGAAGAGGAAAACCCTTAAGATTTATGCCCCCCGGGGAAAACCCACCTTTTGCACTACAAAAGGGGCCCCAAATAAAGGGAGCTTTTTACCCGGGAAGAATTTTTTAGGGGGAAAAGTTTAACAGGGGGAACCAAACCCTTAATCCCCCACAGAAAAACCACTAGAAGCAAAGACGTCCCCCTTGTCACTCTTTCTTTTTTGGGTTTCTGGGGGCTTTGCCCAAAAATTTTCTTCTGAACTTGGGCCCGGGACTGTGCACAGTTTCTTTAACAATAGCACCCCCCCCCAAACTGTTGATCAGAAGGGACGCGGAATAAAAAAGCATGTCCTCGGTAAAAAACCAAAATTGCAGAAAAACGGCGAGACCCAGATAAAAACTATTTTTCCAAATTTTTTAAAATCAAAAATTCCAAGGTAAGTTTTTAAAACCCCAAAACCACCTGCGTTTCAAGACAAAACAACAAATTTTTTTTTTGTGTAACATTTTGGGTTCACCCTCCCCCCGTCTCCCCTTTTTAGCTCAGGGTAAAAACCAAGTAAAAGGGTTAAGGGGGGAAAACCCCGGAGCCTTACAGAGAAAATCTCCAAAACAAAAAAAAAATTTGGGACCCTTTTCAGAAACAATTTCTCGGTAACCCATGAAAATTTTTCCAATGTGTTTGATGAAAAGCTCGGCAAGCTTTTTGGACGAGGGAAAAAAAACCCTCTTAATAAACCAAATGACACTTTTTTAACAAAAACGTTTCCACCCCCCCAAAAATTTAACCAATCTTACCCTAAAGAAAGGAAATCGGCCCCAAAAAGTCCATGGAAAATTGGCCCAAGGGGGTTCGGGTAAGGGGAAGGCCCAAATTTTCCCCAGGATGACGATTTTTCGGGGAAACCCTTTGGGCCCGAGACAAATGTCACTTTCTGCCACTTAGCCCTCCACATCATTTTTACAATGAAGGCCCCCCGAAAGTTGCAAGAGAAAAAAGCCTTTTTTTCCGCCATTCCCGGGGTTTTCCAAATAATACAGAATCAAAAAAACCCTTTAAAAACCCGAACCAAAAACGGGATTTGGGGAAAAAGCCTTTAAAGCGGGGAAAATTTAAACAGGTCTCAAAACCGGGGTGTTTTTAAACTCAGTGGCTAAATCGGGGGACAAAGTTTGGGACAATCGTCCCCTTTGGGTTTTAATATGGGTATTTTGGCTCCTCCCGAGGGGAGTGACGGGAAACAGAAGTTTTCTAGAGAACGCGTCGGGTTTAACATTTTTAATCCTGGTCTGGGGGTTACGAAAAATTTTAAAAAGCGAGTAAAAAAAATTTCCCAATGCGCCTTTTTTTTGGTTTCCCAAACCTTTTTACTTTCCCTCTAGAAAGGTCGGGTTTTTTTAAAAACTTAGGACCGGATTTGATTTTTGGCACCCCGGGGAAAGTGGCCCCGTTTTCCCCTCAAAAACCCCCACTTAATACCAACAAATTCCCTTTTCCCAAAACATCATAGTTCCTCTCCGCAGGGGAAAGAATTTAGGGGAAAAAGAATGCAAACCGGCCGGGGGATTAGCCCAGGGGGGCCCGCCCCCCAAAAGATGGGACTCCCCCTGCCCAAACTCAGAAGCATCGACCTAAACGACAAAGGGGTGTTGTTTAAGTCACTTGAACCAAGATGGGGCCGTGACAAAACACTGCTTAAGTTTTTTTCCGAAAGCCCTATGGCCCTTGATTCCCAAATTACGATATTAACCCCCTTTTTATCCTATCATTTCAGGCCGAAGGGAAAAACAAAAAATTTTGGGAAAAATTTCGATAAAAGTTTTCAAACCCAAAGGGGAAACCCTCCGGGCAAGGTTTTAAAGGGGGAAAGGGAAACAACCCAATGGGAGAATTGCCTAACCCTTTCCCCCGGGAAACCATATGAAAAAAATTTTAGGAGCCCAAAACAAATCCCAGGAAAGGAAACCCTTCCTGAACCCCGAAAACACATTTCTCAAGTTGAAAAACAAACTTTTAAACCCTTTTAAAAGATTTGCAAAATTTGCCAAACCCAGGGTTTAACATGGGGACGCCCAGTCCTGTGAAAAAATTTAAAAATGCCATCCAGAAACAAAACCAAACAAGACCAATGGGGTTCTCGGAAAACCCCCTTTACCATTTTCCTGGAAGACCGCGGGCCCCCATTACACAACCCCAAAAAGGGCATAACTAGATTTTTCAAAAAATGGCCCTGGGTTTTTAAAGGGCGGCCCTTCCACTAAATTCCCCTTTTTTTGATACGAAAAAGGGTTATAACCCTTTTAAGTCTAGTTTGGAAAAAACCACAAACCCCCTTTTGGATTTGATTTAAACAGGTCCTGATCAAGGGAAAGGGGGTTTATTGGTTTTTTCCCGTTTTTTTTATTGAGCTCAACAAATAATAAAAACATGGTGGGAGATTTTCCATTTTTTAATCTTAACAAATAAGAATCCTCCCCCCTAGGGGGACCCCGAAGGCCGGATGTGCCCCCTTTGTAGACTCCAGAAATTTAAATTGCTTCAAAGGGGGTTTCTCTCTGGCCGGGGGAACCAAGTTTTATCCCCGTATCCCCCCCTTTGGGGAAAACCCTTAAAACCCCAGGCAACATTTTCGATAGCACATTTCATGGGTTTCTATGCGGGGGGTAACCTCTCAGACTGGGCTTGGAAAAAATTTCAGCAAAATAAACAATAAAGGCCAAATCTTTTTCTATTTTCCCCGCATTACCAAGAATAATCGGGAACTTTTGTCAAAAAAACGCTTTCCCCCCCCAAAATTAATTCCCCGGGACTCCCAATCAATCACAGGATTTTTTTTCTCTGAACCCGGGAAAAACCCAAAACAACATCAGGGAAACCCCCTCCATGATGAACAGTAAAACCCTCCCCTTTTAAAATTTAGACCCAATTAGCACCTTAAAGTTCTGGGGTAAATTACTGAAAAATTGGGCCCTTTTACCACCGGGGTTTAAAAACGATGGCCCCCCACCCACATGTATCCCTAGAGGCCCCCGGGGAAGGCCCAGACCCCTTAGCAAAAGAAGCGTCAAACAAAAATTGGAAGCGATTCTAAATTAAACAAAAGCACTCCTGGATTCACACAAAAAAAAAAAAGAAACTTTCACTGGACAAAAACTTTTTTGACACCATGGGGGAATCCCTTTGCCCGCCAAGAACCTTCTCTGAGTCACTGGGGCAAAAGGATTTTTTCGGGCCCAAAGGGGGCACCTTTTTGGGACCCTCCCCATGCGATGACCTTCCCGCCACAGTAAAGAAAAACCCTTTTGGGGCACTTTGAGGTCCTTTTGTCATTTGACAGTTTCCCCGCCAAAGAGCCCCTACCTGCATGGCCCCTAAAGGGGGTATCGGCCGCATTTTCCCGGGTTTTTGGGTTTGGGGGAAAAACGGACCCAAAGGGAAATTAAGGGGGGGCAGGGGAAAAGGGGCTTTTTCCCCCGACTTCTTTTCCCAAAACCGTCTGTCAAACCGAAACAGCCAGAGCGATGGCGTCATCCAGGGGCCCCCCGGGGGGTAGGAATAACCCCCAACCCATTTTTCCTTAACATGGTCAGCTAATCCTACCCGGAACTGGGACCTTAGGGCTGGGCCCTTCCACCCCGGAAAAAGGGAAAAACACCAGCGGCAAAAATTTCCCAGGCATACTTCCCCCAAATTCCCCCTTATTTAAACCCCGCCCTTTAAAAGGGGGTGAGCCCGAGTCTCGGGGCCCCCGCCCCCCCTATCCCGGGTTATGGAAGAAAGTCCCAAGGGGACAAAAAAACTGTTTTTCAGAAGGGCAATTCCGGGTTTTTCCCGGGGGTAAAAGAGAAAAGCCCCCTCCGGGGGACCCCCTTTTAGAAAAGGGACAAGAAATTCCCACTTTTCTGTTCCCCCATTCCAGGGGGACGTGGGCGGGGATTTGAAAAAAACAACCAAATCCCCTCCCTTAAAACTCCGAAAGGCCTTTTTTGTCACCCGAAAACCAAACAGGTAACTGAATGGGGGGGGTTTCCCCAAAAAGGGGGAAGGGGGGCCCCGGGGGTTTCCCCCCCCTTTTGGTTGGGCCCCCGGAAGGTCTCCTGCTGCTGGGCCCTCACGGCAGATTTTTTTGGGGCCAACTTGAGTAAGTCCCTGCATCTGCCCCCACCAGTGCAAATCATGGGATTAAAGGTATCCGGGGGGCAGTAATTTACGGCCCCGAGAAAAATGTCACGTCCCGAGGAGGGGCATTGGGCCCTAATTGGGTACCAAGCCCCCTGCCCCCGCTTTCTTGGCGCACTGCCCCCTAGAGGCAGACCCCCAACGGGCGACAGCCCCAAAACTACTAAGGTAGGGACTTTTAAACCCTTTTTAAGCCTTTTGTAAGGTCGTTAAGAGGGCGGCAATCATTGGGAAAAATTTTGGAAAAAAAAATCTCCTCAATAACCCCCGATCCCCAGGAAAGCCTGAAAACCCGCTTCTTGGGAAGTGGGCCTGGCCAGTTCTGTACGCCTCCACTTTGTTTATTTTGAGGCTTGATTTCACCTTTTCCCCCACAAGGGAAACCTAATACCCTCGCCCCTCCTCCCAAGGCACATTTTTTTTTGGGTTTACATTTAAACCCCCGGGTTTTTTTATGGCCCCAAAACTTTTCCTCAACTTTTTCCCCAAAGGCTCTCCCAATCCCCGCTGAAAAAGACTAAGTCCCTCTAAGTAGGGGCTGCATACTCTTTGTTTGGGGGGCCCAAAAAACTCGTCCATAGTTTCCCCTGGAAGGGGGTAGGAGCCCTTTTTAACCCCAAAACCCAAATTTTGACATATTTTGGGAGCAAACCCCTCGGGGGGGGAGAATGGGTGTCCTTTTCTCCCAGCCTCTTTGGAAAGGGGGAAACGCCAGGAAACCCTTCGTTAAAAACCAGGGTGGTAATATAACCCCGGGGGTGGCCCCAAACCTTTCCCAATTTAAACTCATCCCCACGGGGCCCCCCCTGGGAAAGGGTCAAACTTTGACACCTCATTCAACTTTCTTATCCCTTGCAAAACCGCCCCCCCCCTCCCCGACGGATTTACCTAAAACGAAGGTGGGTTCCAGCCCCCTCTTCGCCCCCTCACTTACACCCATTTTAAAAATCCTTTTCCCCTTTCCCAAAAATTTAAAAACCCCCGCAGGTTTCGGGAAACCAGTAGGGTTTTTAAATTTACCCGAACATGGGGTTTTCCTTTAGGATCTTTAGTTCAATTATGGGGGGTGATTCCCGGCAAATCTGAGAACATATCCCCATTCTGGGTGCAGCAACTTTCCCACCCTTGTTGGGTCTGGGTGGATAAAAAACCTTTAATATGGGCCTCCTCAATACTGACCCCCTTGCTGGCCCCCCCAGCACGAGGTTTTGGGGGGGGTTTTATCCTTCCATGGGTTTTATTTAAAAATTTAAGGATATACTTGGGAAAGGGGTTTCTTTTTTCCAGGGTGGTGGACTTTTTTAGTTTACCTCACCTACTTTTTACCCCCCACTTTTAAAACGGGCCCTTTCCACTGGCCAGGAATTTTTCTCTCCACAGGGGAACCAAATATGAACATTTCGGTTTTTCCCCCCGGCTGGAACTCTCTAAAACCCCCGGCCCCACCGGGTTGTAACTCTAGCTTTGGGCCCCCCCTTGGCTTTTTGCAAAATTTTTCCCACAATGGAAACACTTTTGGGATCCTCTTCCCCTTTTTGCTCTGAATTCCCCGGCTCGATGACCTTCTATAGGGGTATCCTTTAAATTCCCCCGTCTCCTGAGCCACATCAAGTAACCCTCTAGGGGGCCCGGGCAAACAATAAATTCCCAAAAGGGGGAAAACCCTTTTAGAGGGTTGGGGGGAAATTTCCCCCGACCGAAAATAGCAAAGGAAAGGAAGTAGGCATTCCCGTCTCTGCCGTCCTTCTCTACCACCTTCTTTAAAAAATTGCCTTTTTTTTTTTTGAATCTTTCCCCCAACCCAGGCCGTCCCGGGCTGGGGATGGTTTTAAAAGAGGTTCGTAACTGGGTGATGTTTTGGGGCTTTGGGAGACTTTTCCCCCATAACCTTGGACAAAAACCCTGTCCCCGGTCCCTTTTAGGAAAACTCCTTTTTTTAGCCCTGATTTGTGGGAAAAAAAATAAAATAAATTTTCGGCCTATACATTTGGCTGAGGTATTCCAAAACGGAACAGCCCCAGGGGACCCGGGTAATATAATCCACTAAAACCAAAAATGTTTTTAGACGCTCCCTGACTTTTGGTATTGGGGCCCCCCCCAAAACCATCCCCACCCTTGGGAAAAGGGAATTTTTTATTATAGGAACCGGGCTAGAGGACTTCCGAAAATGACCAAATTGGGGGTGTCACCTGAAAAGACGGGCACAATTTACAGTATCAAAAAAACCCCTCAAAAGCACCCGGGCCATTAAAAACCTTTTTAGGGCTCTTTTCGGGTAATTTTCCCCCCCCCAAAAGCTACCCAACACAAGAGGGGTGGGTCAATCTAACACCAAAAAAAGTCGGGACGGGTGCGGCACAACTAAAATTTCTTTCCCCACTTTTTCTCCACTTTTTTTTCAGAAAAAGATAAAGCAATTCCCTTAAATTTAAAAGCAAAGTGAGGAAACCGATTATCAGCCCCAGGCCCCCTTGTTTAGGCCCCATTTAAAAACTGACAAAACCTAAATCAAGGGGGCCCCCTTTAAAAAGGGAGAAACCCGGAGCTGGGGCAACCCCAAAATTTTCCTGGGAGACCCCAAACAGAGACAACCGTCTCAGGGGTTAAAATTCCCCTTCCCCAAACCCCAGCCTTTCCACAAAAATTAAAAACCCCCCGACCCGGGTTTAGGGGAGAACCACCCCAGAAAACCCATTGCAAACCCGTTTGGGTCACACTTCACCCCTTTCCCCCAACCCCAGAAAAAGAGGGAAGTTCCCACCAAAAATAAAGTCATCAGAAAAATTTGGCACAACCCCACAAACCCTTTTTTTACAATACCAACGTCCCCTTTTGCAGAGAAAAACCCGGGCCAGGGGTTTTGCCCTTTGTATCCCCATGAATACATATGACCCCCCACCCGTTTCCCAGGGGCCACTCAGTGGCATTTAAACAGTCACCAGGGTGACGAGACCCCCTTATTTCCCAAAGTCCAGTTAAAATTTGACTTCCGTTCAATCACACCGGCAGGCCCCCGGGCTCTTGGGCCCGCATTAAACAGAACTACAGGCCCGGGTAACCCCAAAAACGAAAAGCGCCCCCTTTCCCCGGGGAAGGTTTCCAAAAGGCTTTCCTTGGTTAAAGGGCAATTTGGGGTGCTAAAAGGCCCCGGGGCCCGTGCCCTCCAGCAGACAAGGTTTTGGGGCCCGACACTTTGTCACCCGGGGACAATTCCCCCCCTTGGTTTTTCGGTACGCCCCCCCACTGGAGGGTTTTTGGCCACCTCCTTGGGGCCCTATTTCCCCCGGGAAAAATTTTTTGTACCTTTTTTCCTCAGGGGTCCCCTTTACTGCCCAAGAGTTCTCCAAAAGCCACAATTTGCTCAACCAAGGGTCCCCCGGTCGTCAGCATTTTGGGGGGTCTCCTTGGGCAACTCAAAATTGGGCAACTCAAGGGGAAACGAGGGGAACAAATCGGTCCCCTTTCAAAAAAACCCTTCCCCCACGGGGAGGGGTTTCAGGTATCCGGCTGGGGCCATTTTTTTGGACCAGGGGGAGCAGGGCGAACATTTGGGACCTTTGGGGGGCTTGTCCCTGCTATACCCCCAAACGGGCACCCTTTGGGCTCGAACCGCCCCGTGTTACCCAACGGGGCCCGTATTCTGCCTTTAAAATTTCTATATTTCCCTTTGGGATCTTTTAAGTCAAATCATAGGGGAGGCCCTTTTTGAGGCCCCGGGCCCGGGCCCGTAGGGGGGAAGGACCTCTGCCCAATTTTTCTGGGGGCATTTTCTCCCCTATCCTCATCCCTTTAAACACCGGGCAGAAAGGATTTCCAAAACCCTCATTTTGGGGGCATCTTCCCGTAAGCCTCTCCTCCTCCTTTCCTTTGAAAATGTCAACCCCGGCGCTTGGGGGGAAGGGAAAAACTCCCCGGTTTTTTAAAGGCTTTAGTCAGGGGAGCCATCTGCTGAATCAGGAGCTGGTTTGTCTTCTGTTGGGCCCTGGTTGTCTCCTGTTGAGCTTGCTGCTGCTGCACGTTACTCTGCACCAGGTGCTTAACGGGTTCCTCCATTTTCTCAGAGCGTGCTATAGCCTTTACCCAGGACATACAGTCTTATGCACCAATATTTCCAACCTGTGCTCTTGGGTCGTATCTGCCCGAATCCAAAACATCAGTTGTGGGGGTGTCAGCTCCTAGGTAGTCTCTGGATTAGTACAGACACAGGTTTAGGTGCAAAACAAACATAAAGTTTATTGTCCCTTGGACTTGAATAGAGGAAAAACAAACATGCTTCCATCAGCTTATCACAGCAAAATAAAGACAGTCCTTGCTTCAGGGTTTACAGCCAAGCAACACAAAACAACCTCACCGGGTCAATTCACAGACACTTTGAGACAGCTTTGCATGTCCTAATTTCAGAGAGGTTTTCAGCATAATCACACAGCTCCGCTCTGAGCTGTGTCAGCTGCCTTATATGCCTGGTAAGGCCTGGGCTGGAGTATGGGAGCGGCCGTCCCACCTAGACTCTTGGGCCGCTCCATAAAAAACCCGACCTGAACTACCACAATAAAAATGGCTCAGCAACATAACATCGCTGGCAACACTCTATAGGGTTTTTTATATCACCGAGGCCAGCCACCTTGGTGATACATACATTCCATCCACAACTTTACCCCTGGGCCTCTTACAATATATATATATATATATTATTTATTAATTTTATTTATTTTTTAATTTATTTATTTATTTATTTTTTACTTAGTTTCAACTCCCTTATATATTTTATTAATTTTATAATAATAATAATAATAATAATAATAATAATAATAATGATTTGTTCCTTTATATATTTATTAGGTAAAAGAGTTCACTTCTGCCCCCATATTTTATTAACACTGTCTAAATAATACATAGAATTCTTTTAAAATATGAAATTATGTGAATGGATATTTTGCTGTTGGACTTGATTAATTGTATCTTGTATGTCCCTGACTGAGGCATTTTTATAGTTTTAAATATTCACATTAATTGAATTGATTATGCACATTAATCAGCTGAATATAAGATTTTCTTTATATACTAATCTTTTCCACTTTCCCATGCCTGAAAAAAGCTCTGTGAGAAAGTTGAAATGTTGCACTGATAGGCATGAATAAAGAAACTCTTTTTCTCATCTTTAACCTGCTAGAGTTCAGCAATTTTACCTTTTAGTATTAACTGAAGGCTATGGACCAAAGGGTTTGTTTTTGATGGTATTCTTAAAATTGTTTACCCTGACCCTAATTAATAAAATGACCACATACATTGTTACCCTTATATTACCTATATACTGCACTAAACTATCTGTGAGAAATAACTGATGAACAAATAAATTGTTACCTTAATGTTACCTATATGCTGCACTAAACTATCTGTGGTAAATAACTGAAGATTTGTGTGGATGCAAATTTGTTGAATTTATTTTTCCCTTTTTGTGGGGGACATGTATGAAAATTGTCTAGGTGTAAGACCTTTCTTTGTTGCCCATAGCAACCAATCAGAGCTCTCAGGAAATTGGTTCCTATTTGCAACAAATAAATTCTTAGACCAAGACATGTTTCATACATGTGGCCTTTGTGTCTTTCTGACACTTTGTAGCTGCTAAGCACTGTGACCCTCTCTCTCTCAGCTGCTGAGAACAATATGTGACAGGGTGAGAGAAGAAATACAGTAACAGTGGGATGCCAGGCTGCAAAAAAGCCCCATCAATGAAAAAAAAGGTAATTTAAGTGATGTGGTCAAAAATGGAATAATCAATTTCCAGGCAATAACAAACTGGAGGTACTTAAAAGCTCTGAGAGAGATGACATCTTGCCCTTTTAAATTTAAAGTTTAACTAAAACATCAGCATCCAAGAACTCTGGATCTGAACCCTTACCAGTAGCGGTAATGTTATGCCCAAATATATAATGCCCAAATATCTTAAATCCACTGTCTGAATGCTGAATAAAAGTAGCTAATCCAAATTTCTACAACTATATTCTCTACATATATTTTCCTAATTTTAGAATTTCAATCAGTTTTCTTCTTTCTGTCAGTAAAACATCTGAAAAAAGTTTTCAACCCCGTAACAGATTTGGCCAATTCTTAACCCCTTTCTTTATTTAGCAGAATTAATATATAATACATAATATATTTGCCTCCTTCTGTATAATTACTTCTATTAAACCATTGTATTTTTTTCTGTTTACATTTACTAATTTGGTTGACGTATATGTTACTTGATTTCAAGATGGCCATTTTAATTGTGCCCATAGACACTCACCCCATGCCTTTAAATTCAACCATTTTATTGTAAAAACATAGACACAAGGTCCAGTTCAATGGCTGGACAAACAACTATTCCCAGTAGAAGGCCACATATGCACCAGTGCTACCTGGGAGAAATTTAACAGGTTCAGACTACTAATGAACAATTGCTCCCACACCCATCCACTAAGGGGGCAACTGCTTAGTTAAAAACTGCACATTGGATAAGTACCAGTTCACACCAATATGCCGAAAAGCCAAAACACCATACATGGGAGATTGCCCAAATGCAAAAGTACTGCTAAACAACTGCTCACACACCTACTATCCATGAGAGAGGTGATTGCTGATTCCAAATGCATATAAATAAGGATTATAGAAGGTGCCAGCTATACAGTTACACACAGTGCACCATGCTGACTTACTGTACAAATGTAATTTATGACGCCAGTACTATTCAATTGAGCAGGTTGCCCTGCATATTTCATATGTCCAGCACAAAATACTGCCACCCTCTTCTCCCCAGTATTACAGGACAAAATTACATACTGGAACAATATCAAACATGAAGTATTATTCAGCCACATGTTTGACATGAGACCATGGCAAGGAGTAGAGTCTAAAGGGCCCTGACTTTAACCCCCAACCCCTACAAGGGGGCTTGGACTCTGCTGGAGGGAACTCCCAGGTTGCCACGCCTGATGTGGTCATTTGTGGTGAGAGCTGGCATGCAAGCATGGTATGGAAGGACTTGGCAGAGAATTGGTTGGGTCAAATGTGGAAGGTTGGGGCAGTTGGTGTTATTTTGTAAATGGGTCAAAGGGAAGAGGTCAGGACCAGCGGAATTCACCCGTAACAGGTCAGTATTAGCCAAAGGTCAGGGCTTACAATGTACATGGAGAGAGGAAAGAGACAGAAAGTGGAGGGGTAGACATGTTGGCGAAGTGGTGTAGAGGCAGCAGGTTATAGTAAGTTATAGACTGTCCTGAAGAGATTGGTTTTCAGGTTGCTTTTGAGGCTAGTCAAAGTAAAGAAGAGTCTGATGTGTTTGGGCAATAAATTCCAGAATATGGGAAGAAGACGGGAGAAGACTGTGTTGTGTGAGGAGTTGATAAGAGGAGAGCAGAGAAGAAGGTCCTGTGAGGAGCAGAGATTGCATGAAGGGAGGTATCTAGAAATTAAGGTAGAGATATATGGTGGGGAGAGGTTAGAGAGAGCCTTGTAGGTCATGGTCAGCAACTTGAACTGGATTCGCTGGGCAAGTCAGTGTAAGGATTAGCAGAGCAATAGCGGGGAGAGAGGTGGATCAGACGGGCATCAGAGTTGAGCATCGTTTGGAGGGGAGAAAGAGTGCTAGACAGAAGGCCACAGAGAAGAATGTTGTAGTAGTGTAGGCAGGAGATGACAAGGGCATGACAAGCATTTTTGCTATCAAGATTAAGGAATGAGCAGATTCAAGATATATTTTTCAGATGGAGGCGGCAGGCAGAAGTAAGGGCTTGGATGTGTGGTTTGAAAGACAGAGAAGAGTCAAAGGTTATCCCAAGGCAGCGGACTTGCAGGACCGGTGAGTGTGTAAAGCCATTGATAGTAATAGACATATCAGGTGGTGGGATGGAGTGAGACTGTGATAAGAGGAGAATCTCTGTTTTCTCCACATTAAGTTTTAGGAGACAGGAGGAAAAGAAGGAGGACATGGACGTCAGACAGTCTGGGATCCGGGAGAGCTGACGGTTAACATCTAGGCCGGAGATGAAGATTTGGATATCATCGACATACAGGTGGTACTGAAAGCTGTGTGATGCTATGAGTTGACCCAGGCCAAGAGTGTAAGAGCAAGAGGAGGAGGTGGTGCAGGATTGGGAGATGCGAATGTCCTTTCAGTGAGGTATGAGGAGATCCCCGAAAGGTCCAAGTCCGTGATGCTGAGAGATGAGAGGATTTGCAGGAGAAGGTACTGATTGACAATGTCAAAGGCAGAGGACAGGTCTAAGAGGAGAAGGACAGAGTAGGGATCTAAGGCTTTAGCAGTTACTAGGTCATTGGTGACTTTGATTAGGGCGGTTTCAGTAGAGCGGTGCAGCGGGTCAAGAAGAGAGTTGGAGGTGAGGTGAGAGGACAGTTTAAGATAGACGTGCTGTTTAAGGAGTTTAAAGGCAAATGGAAGCAGGGAGATGGGATGATAGTTGGAGAGAGAGGAGGGGTCGAGAGATTGTAGCACACAGTTTTAGGAGGTATGGGGCGGGCTTACTCACTGAGCCTACTCCATAACAGGCAGATAAAGGCCATTAGCTGCAACTGGGACCTGCTGCTACTGGCTGAGTTTAAAGGTGACTTCAATCCTTACCTTTTAAATCCTTACATGTAGTAGTAAACACAACCACAGGAGCTAAGGGATGGAGAAATGGTGCTGTGCAAAGTTCTGTTGCTATGTTACCCAATGAAGACCTCCATGGCTGCCATCTTACTACTGCAATAGATAGGGTGTAATAGAGAGTCATTATTTTACACTTTTGCACAATAAATTACTATTGCAGAATAGTGTATAGGCGATTAAGCCCCGTAATGGTCAAATACCATAGGGCAAGTAAAAGTACAAGTTAAAAATTTTAAAAAACATAATAAACCCCAATGTTGTATTACTGCATGCATTTTTTTTAATGCAGTTGAATTTGTAATTAACTCTAATTTGGAGCACAGGTAAAATGTGAGTTAATTAAAAAACTCATGATTTTGATGCAGATGAAAAAAACAACACGTGAATGCAACCTTACTCAAACTCTAGGGTTAGGTTCACATCTGTGCTGGTGGTTCAGTTGAGAACCTCTGTCACAGAGGTGAAGAACTGAAGTCATGGAATCCATTCACAACGGACACCCACGGCATCCGATGGACTCTATTAAATACAATGGATCTGTTGGTTCTTCACCATGGTGGACCTGACAGAAAAAATAGCGCAGCAACCTTTAGTTTTCCACCTTTATGATGGGGGTTCCGAATGGAATCTCTGACATATGTGAATCAGGCCTTTCTTTGGATAACATTTTGTTATACTCTTTGCAGGACATCTATTGTCCTTACTGACTGCAGTAAATAGGAGACATATCACCTACTTCTGCATATCTACATCTTTTCCTAAATCAATACTTGTAGTGATTCAATTACCAACAAAAAGATTCCCTCTCTTCTTTTTATTCCATCAACGGCACCTGGCTATTTTTTAACACTTGGTATTTAATGTAAAATAACTTCTCTCTTGGCAGTTACATAACACATTCTGCATGTTAGGGGTCTTATTTCTATTGACAACGTAATTGACAATGAATCTAAAAGAACATAAGAGGAATTATATAATGATTAGTCAAAATTCTGACTCACAACTTACACTCTTCACTAAAGGTTGTCTACTCTACTTTTTTCTACTGAGGTCTTTGGAAGTGACAGACATCTTTAGGAATATTTGTCCCATTCACATACTGGTTTTGCCGACTGTTCATGGCATCTGTTGGGATTAGTGTTGAGCAAATTGTTCGGAAAAAAGTTAGTTAGAGACGAATTTTAAGTATTATCTGAGCCTGAGTCGAACCAAATATTTTTCCGCAAGCTCGGTAAAAGTTGTGCTTAGGACAGACGTTTGGCACCATTTTCAGCTGTTTCCTTCACTTTTGGTGGCCAGCCAATCAGTGCAGAGTACAGAGGGGGATCTCATTGGCTGCAAAAATCACATGGCCGTCTTATGTGTATGTAATGGTATTTCCTGTTGAACGCCATTTCCACCTTACTCTCTCTAGTGAATACACTGTGGCCTCGGTGTGTGCTTGTTTGCTAGTATTTTCTAGCGATTTTACACAGGAAAAGCTGCTAGTTAGATTAGTCGGGGGGGGTGACAGCTAGCTTAGGGAATCATGCACATCAATAGTTAGGGAGATATGGAGTTTTGGATAGATAATCTATAGAAAAAAATTATGTTTATAATCCTATTTGCCCGTTGCAAAGTATAGGCATTTAAGACCACTTGATTTGCTGTCAGGGTTCTTCCATAAGTCCCCATTTCACAGATATTCCATAGAAAAAATTCTGTTTATAATCCTATTTGCCCATTGCAAAGTATAGGCATTTAAGAACACTGTTGATTTGCTGTCTTTGGAGTACAGTTCTTTAATAACAGACTGTGAACAAATCTTGACCTCATTAATATTTATTTTTTTGAACATGGAGCGAACTAGATGCGGTAAGCGAGCAAAGAGGGGAATAGGACGTGGAGCTAGAGGTATGAGAGAAGGCGCCCCTTCCAGTGCTCCGGACAACACACAAGCAAGCACATCGTCAGTCGCTGGACCGTCAGGCCCGTCATCGCTTGATTGGTTCCGTGTGCGTCTCATTTCTGAAGAGCAGCACCAATCCGTTCTTCAATGATTAACACAACCTGCATCCAGCAGTGTTACCTCCTCTTCCTCTCAGTCAAGGGCACAAATGTCTTCATCATCATCCGTCCAACCTAAAGCCCAAATGTCACCCAATAAACAGACCGCTCTAGATAATCCATATTCCGAAGAGCTCTTTGACGACACAATGCAGTTGGGGTCAGAAGGCATTTCAAAAGATCAAGGGGCCAAAGAGGATGATTTTGTCTGCTCTGATGCCCAATTGCTGATGCTCTCAGAGAAGGAAAAGGAAGCTAGTCCATCGGCAGAAATCCCAAGCACCTGTGGCTTCTAGCCTGCAGCTTGAGGTTGTAGACTGTCAGGAAGAGGAAGTCACCTGTGATGATGAGGTTATTGAGGATCTAACGTGGTCTTTTGAGCAGCAGCTGGCGAGCGCATCATCAGTGGAGGATGATGGGGTAGTGTCAGTGCAGGTCCAGCCACAGAAAGGGAGAGGGCAGTCGCACAAGTCCGCTGACATTAATCCAAAAGCCATGGTCAGTGGTGGCAGCGGGAACACTGCTACTACGTTTTCACCTTCAGAGAGGTCCAGGACCTGTGAAGCCTGAGCCTCAGATTCGACGACCGACGTCATATGCCGGCTTTGCTTTCAATGTGTCAGTAGAGGAAAGAATCTAAAGAATTTAATCACCATCAGCATGAACAGGCACATGCATGTAAAGTATGAATTGCTGTGGAAGAATCACTTGGAGGAAAATGGCCACACACGTCCTGGGCTTCCAACCACCGTGACATCTTCTGCCTCCGCCACTTCCAAGCCCAAGCGGTCGTCTGCTGTCGATGTGCCAGAGCAGCATCGGCAAGCACCATCCCCAGTCCCAGACACTGTTGGCCGATTCCCACCACCAGCAACACAGTCTACACCTTCCCCTTCCACCAGTCTGACCTGCACGCCGTACAGTAGCCAGTCCACCAGCCAGCCTTCTGTGTACCGTGTGTGGGAGCAGAAGAAACGCTCTCACCCCAGCCATCCCAAAGCCAAAAGCCTGAATGTCGGCACTGCCAGGCTGGTGGCCTTGGAAATGTTGTCTTTCTGCCTGGTGGTCACAGATGGGTTCGGCCATGTCATGTCCTTGGCATGCCCCCAATATCAGATGCCGAGCAGGCATTTACTTGCCAGAAAAGATCTCCAGCACATTGGCTTCATCTGTGTCCACCAAAGTCCATCTCACTATTTGTCATGGACTAGTAAGCACGGTCAAGGGCGTTACATCTCACTGACTGCTCACTGGGTGAGTTGGGTGGATGACAGTGCCTCTGGGGATGATGGGTCTTGGGCACAATGGCCACTCGGTTGGGATGGTGCAGAGTCCAGATCCACAACCTCGACGGGTCGCATCATACGCCAGGAGAAACCAGGCCGTTCTGAAATTAATGTGTCTTGGGGATCGTCAACACACAGGTCAATAGCTGTGGATGGCTCTGTGCACTCAGACCGACCAGTGGCTGGGTGCTAAGAACCTGGCACCAGGCAATGTGGTGTGCGACAATAGGAGAAATCTCCTTTCCGCTCTAAGGATCGATAGACTTACGCACATCCCTTAACTGGCACATGTCATGAACCTAGTTGTGCAGAAATTTCTCAAGCGCTACCTGGGTCTTGACTGTCTGCTGAGGAAGGCTCGAGGTCTTAGCTCACACTTCCGCCCTTTGCACCCTGCTTTGGCACGACTGCCAGCGTTGCAGCATGATCTGGGCCTCCCCGGCAACTGTCTCATTGTTGATGTGGCCACACGCTGAATTAAAAAACCTCCACAGCCCAAC
>JAODAL010042815.1:0-34447 GCA_025379985.1 Phyllomedusa bahiana
GGCGGTGGGAAACAAAACCCCCTTAGTTTGGCATGGCCCGGGGGGGGTCAGGGGCCCCTAAACTTTTTAACCCCCTTCCCATCCGGTTCCCGCCAGAGATTACTATGTGGTCTGGGTCAGAGCCATATTGGGGGAGGATGAACTTTGGGGGGCAGTCAGAAAGCTATTGGCAGCGAAAATGGGGAAATTTCCCCCTGCTTTCAGTGGGCGGCAAAGTATGATGTTGAGAGGGGCATGGGAGGTATGTTGTGAGGGGTCACCCTTGCAACCAAGCCGGTGATGGGGGAAGCATGAGATGAAACACAATAGATGATGTTGTACCCGCCCGCACTTGGGGCCCGGGGGTGAGGCAAGGCTTCATCATCGTCGGAGAAAGGGCGTCGCTTCCGTCGGCAGCGGGCAGCAGCAAGGGGTGTGTGGCGTGGTCGCAGATAGAGCGTTTTGGGGTGGGAGCAAGGGCCGGGGTAAAAAACCCCTTTCGCGGTCCAAAAAAGTGGGGCCACAGGGCTCAGCAAGGCGGGCGGCAGTTAGTAAATCGTGCGGAGCTTTGGCGGTAAAACCCGATCTGGGCTTTGTGGCAGTTTTTTTGCTAAGCACCGAGGACAATATGGTATTGTAAAATCTGTAAAAAAAGTGAAGCGGGGCCAGGGAGAAACTTTGGGCACCAGGGCCCTGCGTAACACATCGCGCCCCACCATCCGGGGGCCTGGGAGAAAAGTGGCTCAATGTGGTGGGCCATCTGCCGCCGCAGCAACAGCAGCACACCCGTGGCACGCTCCATTGCCCAATCAGGGCTCCCCCACCTCTGGGGGGTTTTTTTCTTTTACATCACTCCCGGTCCGATGCTCCTTCGTACCATGGCGCCGCAGTCGTTCGCGGGCGATTTCAAAGACAAAGTATGGTCCAACCATCTAAAGGGGCGCGCGACCCTGTCCTGTCCAAGTTTTTGGTTGAGTCCCTTCCCCTTTCCAAAGGTGGCCCTTTCACCATTTTAGAGAAAAAATGGCTTGTCCCCGGCGGATGGGGGGTTCCGCCGTAATTTTTTTTCCAAAAAGCAGTACCAGCACTTCATAAATATGTAGAACAGAAGGTGGGCCAGTCCTTAAGCTTATCGGTTTTTGTTCCAAGTGCACGGCAGCATACCTCTGAGCTGTAACTATGGTCAGGGCCAGATACATGTCCTTTACGCCCACTGGGTGAATGTGTCCTTCCGCCAAGCGGCACACCAACAACTTGGACAGAGACGCCGCTTCTCCTCCACGTTTGTCAACTTCTGCTCTGCGCCAATGATCCGCCTCCTCCTTCCTCCACCACACCACCATCTCAGCCTCCACAAGTACTGCTCATCATACCACATGTATAGGGCACAGCGGTGTCAACGCAGTTCTACACCTGGCTTTGCCTCGGCGAACGAAGTCACACAGGAGGAACTGCTCCGCGTCATGCATCAAGAAATCGATGCGTGCTTTCTCCGTGCCAACTGCAAATCGAACCATGTGATGGACAATGAAGAATCATGGTGTTCCGCGCTGCACAGAGGAGGGATTCCATGCGCCCTGCATGGTCACTGTTCAATCTGGCTTGTGAAAAGATCTGAAGTCTTCCACCGAGTCTTCAGCAATTTCGTTGAAATGGCCAGGAACTGTGGCATGCACTTTATCCATTCGTACAAAGCCAAGAACACTCTCCTCTGAGTTGCAGCGGCAGAACGGCCTCCCCCAACACACTCGGATATGCGAATGTTTCTCTCCCGTTGGAATTCCAGCCTGCACATTGTGAGGACCGACAGTAATGAACAGAGAAAGGGCATTAACGATTTTTTGATGATCAGGCAACAGAAATACTCCCCTGTGTAACTGTGATGTCAGCCATGGCAGCACATGCGTGACCACCTGCCGTTTGTTGAGCCATTCCAGGAGGCGACGTTATTTGTCAAGTGGCCAGGACGACGGAATGATAACGTCATCCACTGCTTCAGTCCTGGAACAGATGCTGAAAAATTTGTCTGGGCAGGGGACTGGTAGACGTGCGACTACACTCGTGGCCACATGAGTCCCGGTGGGACCTGAAATGGAGGAGGAGAAGGAGGTGGAGGAGGACATTGGAGCAGAAGCATTGTCCTGTGAAATGAGTGGATTTTCTACCCAGGTGACAAAGGGAGGAGCAGGAGCACTGGAGAAGGTGGAATGGAGATGAGGTAAGACGAGCAGATACCCCCAAGCACCGTGGCAGTATACATGGAAATGGAGGCAGGGAGCCCCTCGGAGTCACTTTGTGCCAGATGGCCCGCAGATCTTAATTTGCCTGGCTAGTGACAGCCAAATAGTCAGCATCCGGCAGAAGGATGACTTCTGGCCTCTCACACCCTATTGGACCCTCGCTACCGTTCCAAAATGGGAGCCTTTTTCCCTGCTATTGAGAGGAAGTACAATCTCAAATACTAAAGAGAACTCCTCCGATAAATCAGTTGGCCGCGCCTATGAGCGGCATCGTCCCTCCCTCTGACAGGTCTGACCGGGGGTTCCTCAGCGCTCACGTACTACTGCCCGGGGTTTTTGGCTGCTGGGTGAAGGTGGGGTAGGAGCAGAAACCAGCTACCTCAGCAGTAACCTAAGTCTGGAGTCCACTGAAGAGCAGCTTCCTTCACCCGGCAATGAGGACAGGGTAGTCGCCGAGCAGCAGCAGCAGCAGACTTGAGCAGTCCTGAACCAACAGGTGTTGGCTACTTGGAACACACTCTGCCACCCCAGTTAGAAGAGTCCGCTGACTACTGGGCAGCCAAACCTGGATGTGTGGCCTAGCAACTTGCCGAGTTTGCAGTGTGAGAAGCAGTCCTGCCCCGGCCAGTAGTGAGTGGCATCAAGCGGGTGTTCAGTGCGGCGGGGCCATCGTTACCCACGGAGAAACCCGCTTTTCCACGGGAAATGGTGGACCGACTGAACCTTTGGTCAAGATGAATCAGCGTGAATCGGCAGGATTTCCACACCCCAACGCCATAGGCGTCAGACTACATCAGCCCTGACGCCTCACCAAACTGTGAGAAATGAGGTCTGGGTCAAACTACCTGCCTCAGCCACTATTCAGATGCTAGCCACCACGCCTGATGCCACACATCTTTTTGGGGGGCTGACAGTTAACTCCATCTCCACAACCATCTTTCCAGGGTCTGTATATTGCCACCCACTCCACACTGAGTCAAGTGCCCACTGGTCTGACCTCATGCTGCTGCTGTGGCTGTGCCGTGACCTCCACACTGGTCATTGTCCCACTCTGTGGCCCGTACTCTGTTTTTCCACCTCCAGAATGTAATTATTGCCACTGTCCTGACCTCATGCTGCTGCTGCCGTGACCTACTCACTGTGTCATTTTCCCACTCTGTGGCCTACGCCTGTTTTTGCCTCCTCCAGAATGCGTCATTGTGCCCCTGTCTGACCACATGCTGCTGCTGTGGCCGCTGCCATGACCTACACACTGAGACATTTGGCCACTGTCTGACCTCATGGCTGCTGCCGTGCTGCTGCCGTGACTCTACAACTGTTCATTGTGCCACTGTCTGACCTTCATGCTGCTGCTGTGCTGCTGCATGTGACTACACAACTTGTCATTGTGCCCACTGTCCTGACTCAAGCTGCGCCTGTGCGCTGCTGTACCTCCAACACTGTGACCATTGCCACTCTGTTGCCTACTCCTGTTTTTGCCACCATCCAGAATGTCTTGTGCCACTGCCTGACCTCATGCGCTGCCGTGACCTACACACTCTGTTCCATTGTGCACTTCGCCTGACCTCATCGCTGCTGCTGCAGTGACATACACACAGTGACATTGTTGCCACTGCTGACCCTCATGCTGCTGCTGTGGCTGCTGCAGTGACCTACAAACTTTGTCATTGTTCCACTGTCTGACCTCATGGCTGTTCCTGGGCGGGCGGGGGGGGGGGTGCTGCTGCCGTGACCTACACACTGTGTCATTGGTTCCACTCTGAGCCGACTACTGTTTTTTGGCCACCCTCCAGGATGTCATTGTGCACTGTCTGACTCATGCTGCTGCTGTGGCTGCGCCGTGACCTACACACTGTGTCATTGTGCCACTTCTGACCTCATGCGCTGCTGCTGTGGCTGCTGCCGAGTGACTATACAAACTGTGGTCCTTGTGCACTGTCGACCTCATGCTGCGCTGTGGCTGCTGCACGTGACCTACTCTACTGTTTATTGTGCACTGTCTGACCTCATGCTGCTGCTTGTGGCTGCTTGCCGTGACCTACTCACTGTGTTCATTGTGCCACTGTCTGACTTCCATGCTGCTGCCTGGCCGTGTACCTACACACTATGTCATTGTGCCACTGTCCTGACCTCATGCAGCTCGGTGCTGCAGCTGTGACCTCCCACACTGTGTCACTTGTCCCACTCTGTGGCTACTCCTGTTATTGCCACCTCCAGAATGTTATTGTGCATCTGTCCTGACCCTGCTGATCCTGTGGCTGCTGCCTGTGCTACACACTGTGTCATTGTCCCACTCTGTGGCCTACTCCTGTTTTTGCCACCTTCCGAATGTCATTGTGCCACTGCCTGAACCTCATGCGCTCTGTCTGACCTACACACTGTGTCATTGTGCCACCGCCTGCCACTCATGCTAGCTGCTGCCGTGAACTACACACTGTGTCCATTGTGCCACTGTCTGACCTCATGCTGCTGAAGTGGCTTGCTGCTGTGACCACACACTCTGTCATGTCCCACTCTGTGGCCTACGCTACTCCATGTTTTTTGCCACCTCCAAGAATGTCATGTGCCACTGTCTGACCTCATCTGCTGCTGTGGCTTGATGCCGTGAACCTCACACTAAGTCATTGTCCCACTCTGTGCCTACTCCTGTTATTTGCCCCCTCCATATGTCATTGTGCCACCGTCTGATCCTAAATGCAGCTGCTGTAGGCTGCGCTGTGACCTACACACTCTGTCATTTGCCACTGTCTGACCTCATCGCTGCTGTGGCTGCTGCCGTGACCTACAAACTGTGTCATAGTGCCACTGTCGGACCTCATGGCTGCTGCAGTGGCTGCTGCCGAGATCTACACACTGTGTCACTGTGCCACTGTTTTCGACCTCATACTGCTGCTTGTGCTGCTGCCGTGACCTACACACAGTGTCATTGTAGCCACTGCTCTGACCTCATGCCTGCTGCTGTGGCTGCAGTTCGTGACTACAACACTGTTCCATTGTCCCACTCTGTGCCTACTCCTGTTTTTTGCAAACTCACCTCCAGAATGTCCCATTGTCCACTGTCTGACCTCATGCTGCTGCCTGTGGCTGCTGCCTCCCGTGACCCACACTCTGTCCAATGATGCCACTGTCAGACCTCATCGCTGCTGACTGTGGCTAGCTGCCGGTGAACTACACACTCTGTCATTGTGCCACTGTCCTGACCCTCATGCTTGCTCGCTGTGGTGCTGCGTGACCTACAAACGTGTCATTGTGCACTGTCTGACCCTCAAGCTTCTGCTCGCCGTGACCTACACACTGTGTCCATAGTGCCACTGTCTGACCTCATGCTGCTGCTGTGGCTGCTGCGTGACCTCCACACTGTGTCATTGTCCCACTCTGTGGCCTACTCTTGTTTTTTTTTGCCACCAGTCCAGAATGTGATTGTGAGCCAACTGTCTTACCTCATGCTGCTCTGTGGCTGCTGCCGTGACCTACACACTGTGTCATTGTCCCACTCTGTGGCCTAACTCCTGTTTTTGCCACCTCCAGAATGATCATTGTGCCACTGCCGTGACCTCCAATCTGCTAGCCGTGACCTACACATAACTGTGTACATTGTGCCACTGCCTGACCTCATGCTGCTGCTGCCGTGACCTACACACTGTGTACAATGTGCCACTGTCCTGAGCCTCAACTCTGCTGTGCTGCTGCCCTGACCTACACAGTGTCATTGTGCCACTGTCTGACCTCCATGCTGCTGCAGAGGCCCTGCTGCCGTGACCCTACACACTGTGTCATTGTGCCACGTCTGACCTCATGCTCTGCGTGGCTGCTCGCTGAGACCTACCACAACTGTGTCATTGTTCCACTTTGTGGCCTAATCCTTTTTTTTTTGCCACCCCAGAATGTCATTGTGCCACTCTCGTGACCTCATGCTGCTGTGGCTGCCAGCCGCACCTCTCCACCCTATATACCCACTGTCACTGATGTTGCCACCATGACCCTCAGCTTGTTTTTTCCAGCTGTCCGCTCACATTACTTTATCAGGCTACATTCCCCCTTCGTTTTTGGTCAGTTTTGCCACTTAAGTGCCAAAGGAAATTTTATAGTGAAGCGATCTAAGAAGCGGCGCAGTCATGTTCGTGTCATCCAAAAACACAACATTGTATGAAGACCAACACCAAGCTCCCCTCTGCATAATTTAAGCAAGCACAACTTCATCTACAGCACCCTGCCAGGCTCTGTGCAGCATGGAAATAAGCTGTTTTTTTTAACGTGATTCGTGCCAAAGTAATCGGACGAAGTTATTTTTTGCTGAGAAAATTCGCGAAGTGAACGAAACGAATTTCGGGAAATGTCGCCCATCTCTAGTAACAATCCTCCTTTTACCAATGTAGGGTCTGAGTATTTTGGTCCCTGGGCCAAGTTTCTCGATACACCAGAGGAGGTCAATCCAAACAAACGTGGGCAGTTCTGTTCACTGTTTATGTCCACTCCGAGCTGTATCACATTGAGGGTAATTGAATCTATGGATAGTTCAACATCATAAACGCTCATGAGGGCGCTTCATTGCCATCAGAGGACCATGAAACACATTCGTTCTGACAGAGGGCACTAACTTTGTTGGAGCAGCTAAAGAACTACAAATTCCTACAAACCTGGATACACTCAGTGTCGAAAGATATCTAAGTGAGCAAGGTTGTACTTGGACTTTCAATCTACCGCACTCTTCTCATATGGGTGGAGCTTGGGAGAGAATCATAGGGATAGCACGAAAAATCCTGGACTCTATCCTATTGCAAGTTGAAACAGCAAGACTCACTCATGAGTGCTTAACTACCTTTCTAGCAGAGGTTTCAGCCATCATTAATGCCAGACCTTTAATCCCAATTTCAAGTGATCCAGTAGATCCAGCAATCTTTACTCCTGCTATGCTGCTTACTCAGAAGACTGGCATTGTTAATCCTCCTGCAGGAGAATTCACATCTAAAGATCTTTACAAATGTCAATGGAGACAGGTTCAAAGCCTCGCTAATACCTTTTGGGACAAGTGGAGGAAACAGTACATCTCCACTCTACAACCAAGGAATAAGTGGCAAACCACCAAACCTAACCTCAAAATTGGTGATGTCGTTCTTATGAAAGACTGTCAATCACATAGAAACGAATGGCCTCTAGGACTTATCACCAAAACACTCCCAAGCGAAGACGGAAGCATACGCAAAGTAGATGTCAAGGTGCACAGGCAGAATGAGACTAAACTGTTCCCAGACCAGTTATTGAACTCATATTACGTTTTCTTCTGAGGACTCTGTTAGTGGCATCAAATGACGCCAGGGCGGGGAGTGTGCTGCTCATAGACATATATTAATGTTTGTATTTGTAATTCAATATGGTAATTTAATATGGCTTACATGCATTAGTTAAATAATTAATGCCTTTGGTGCCACCTTGTGGCCTTTTTTGCAGGGTTTCACAAAAGTTTGTTGTTTCCTGCCTAAGAAGAAGTTCTTTTGCATTATGGGTAGATGACTCATTTCACCTCATGACTACACAGAGAGGACATCATCAGCCATCTCATCTCTACTCTTGTTGAAGCATAGTTGGTAAGCTGTTAGGCTGTGGAAATGTCTAGCTATATCTAGCTTCATAAGCACTGCTAGTACAGTTTAGAACTTGTTGTATGTAGTTATGACAGATTATACTGTGCTGTTATTCAGATTGACCTAAGCATGTTGTCCACCATGACAAGTAGGAAGGCGTTTAGCTGCCTGTCGAGCTCCACATAGACCCCGGGGGTACGTGAAGTGGGGGCAGGACATTGACTATACCTGTCCTGGGCCACAGCATGAGCCCCAAACCTGCATGACCCCCACATTTAAAAAGTGCCGGAAAAAGGAGTCTTTCAACCACCATTTCAGTTAAACTGGACATTGAATATCCATGTCCTGGACTGCAGCATGTCCCAAAAAACCCACATATGTGCCCTTATGGACCATCAGCAGAAAATTTCTCAATAAGAAATAAACTATATTAAAAACAACTCGTTTTCCATTACTGCTGCTAGAGCTACTTGACATTCTACTGGTGACATTGTTCCACCGTGACATTAGAATGTGAAGCAAACGAAACAGATGTCCCCAGTAGGTCAACGAGGCCTGTCTGAAAATCCTGCATTCAGGAAATTACTGATCAAGGTAGGTGAGGCTGTAAACGTGGATCACGCAGGTTCAGCTGGCAGGGCCGGACTTACAGTGGGTGTGGTTAGAGCAAAGGCTGGCGTCCGTCCTCTATTAACACGCAGGTTCAGCTAGCAGTGCCCGAGTTACAGTGGGTGCAGTGAGAGCCCAGGCAGGCATCCGTCATCCATTAACACGGCAAAAAATGCCCTTATAATGCAGCATCGAAAACAGTCATGCTGAAGCAGAGTGCGGAAGCGGAAGTGTGAGCTCAGACCTCCAAGACCTGGGTAGCGCTAGAGAAATTTCTGCCTCTACGAGAGCGCTTGCCCCTCCGTATGAGTGTGGACCAATTGAGCTTCACTTGGAGATGCTGGTGGTTGACGCTCCTGTTTCACCCAGGTGCCCTTTTTCTTGGCATTCTTTTTCTCATTTTACTCAATGTGTTGGAGGAAACTGTCTCTGTTCTTGGGGTGGCGAATGTGCTCCATACACCATGTCCTCTCTGTTCAAGTCTTCCTGTACCTCACTTGTACAATTCAGAGGAATATTTGTATCAGCTATTTTGTACATGCAAGTTTTTTAGTAGTTTAATTCTAGAAAACACATTTTTAGAATTGGACCTGTAGTATAGCTGCATTTCACAGCAACATGCCCCCAAAAATTCAAAACATGACCCTTGAGCCACTCTTGACAACTGTGAAGAACAAATGTCTGTTAGAAACCCGATTTTTTACAATAGGACCTGTAGTATAGCTGCATTTCACAGCAACATGCCCCCAAAAATTCAAAACATGACCTTGAGCCACTCTTGACAATTGTGAAGAACAAATGTCTGTTAGAAACCACATTTTTTTTTATAATAGGACCTGTAGTATTGCATTTCAAAGCAGCATGACCCAAAAAATTATAAAAATGACTTCTCCGCCACTGTTAAAAATTGTGATGGAGAAATGCCACTTAGAAGCCACGTTTCTGTTCCAAAGGACCATGATTATAGCTTTATCTCACAGGAACATGAACCCAAAACCATTGACAATGCGAAAAATTCGAAAGATAAAGAGAGTAAATGAAATACGGTTTTGTCATGAAACCTTGGTGTCTTTTACAGTCTCCTCACCGCAAAACCAGTAAAATGATCTTTTGGGAACTGAGAATAAAAATTGCAGAAATTGAAGAAATTATCATTTTAAAAAAAAGTTTTCAAGAGGACCATTTCTTTTGGAAGAGGAATGTGAAGTAGACCAGCAACTAATCGGTGACCTCGGCAATTGGGGCCACAACATCATCAGAGATCCATGCCTGATTCATCTTGATGAAAGTCAAACGATCAACATTATCTGTGGAAAGCCGGATGTGTTTGTCTGTAATGACACCTCCAGCGGTGCTGAAGGTCCGCTCAGATATGACGCTGGCTGCTGGGCAGGACAACACCTCTATGGCGTGGCGAGCGAGCTCGGGCCATTCATCCATTTTGGATACCCAGAAGTCAATAGGGTCCAGAACACATCCAAAAACATTGGTGTTGAGATGCAGATAGTCTGAAGCTGGTCTCTGTGTGTTGTATGTGTGCCCTGCATTACATGCATTGGTGAGGTGAGAAATAAAGATTGCCAGAGGTCACCCATTAGGCTTCTGCCACATTGCCTGCTGCTGCTTCTGCCGCTACGGCTACTTTGCACTCTACTGCTGTCACGAATGTTCCACCGTGACATTTGAAGAATGTGAAGCAGACGCAACAGATGTCTCCAGTTGATCAATCAGCAAGGTCTCCATTTCCTGCATTTTACTCTCTATTTGGGTGGGTGGAAGGAAAGTGCTGAGTTTTGTTTTGTACCGGGGATCGAGGAGGGTGGCCACCCAGCAACTGTTGTTCATTTTGATGGCCTTAAGGCGAGGATCATGTTGGAGGAAATGGGCATCCAAGCACTCATGTGAGAGATGGAGCCTTGATTTCCCAAGCCTCTGGGTCGAGGGGCTCTAGCAAACTGATCTTCCTCTTCTTCCTCCTCCACCTCAAATTCGCGCCAACCTCTTTCCAAGGCAGGGACGCGGTAACGTCGGTGTCTAGGAATACCTCATCCTCCTCCTCCTCCACTTCCTCCGGCACAGATTCAACACAGCCCTGACTTGCCTCAAATGATGCACCCTGAGAGCTGAGGCGCCACCTTGCGCTAGCCCTGGACCCCGAACCACTGCCTAATGAAGACCGATAAAAATTTTGAACTGTCGGGCCTTCTGGATTAGACGGAGAGAAAGTATCCGTGTCCGCATCTGTGTCCTTCTCCTCCTCCGTCGCTGGTTGAACCTGATGTTTCAGAGTGTCCAATGATCGTTCCAGAACTAAGATCACCACAATGCTTATGCTGACAAGGGCATTGTCCACACTGACCCTTTTGGTGGCTTCTTCAAAGCTGGCAAGGATGGTGCAGAGCTCTTTCACCTGTCTCCACTCTCGGTGACTCAACACCCCGAGGTCTGCACTGCTACTTGTCAGGCCATGTGTCACTTCGTAATGCGTAATGGCATTGCGCTGCTGCCACAATCGCTGGAGCATGGGGAGGGTGGAATTCCAGCGTGTTTCCACGTCAACAATGAGACGGTTGACGTGGAGACCGAGCTGACGCTGCAACGCAGCCAGGCGGGACGAAGCAGGGTGCGAACGGCGGAAGTGCGAGCTCAGACCTCGAGCCTTCCTCAGCAGGCAGTCCAGACCCGGGTAGCGCTTTAGAAATTTCTGGACGACAAGGTTCATGACGTGTGCCAGGCAAGGGATGTGCTCCAGCCTACCGATCTTAAGGGCGGCCAGCAGATTTCGACCGTTGTCGCACACCACCTTGCCTGGCACAAGGTTCTTGTCACCCAGCCAGCGCTCGGTCTCGTTGCGGAGAGCCGTCCACAGCTCCTGACCTGTGTGTTGATGGTCTCCAAGACAGATTAATTTCAACACGGCCTGGTTTCTCTGGGCACGTGATGCCACCAGAGGACCTTGGGGGAAAGAACCCTGCACCATCCCTGTAGTTTTGAAGAGCGTGCGCCGAGCCTGAGAGCCACCATCACCACCAGAGACATCCACCCAGCTCACCCAGTGAGCTGTCACAGAGATATAGCGGCCTTGGCCGTGCTTACTAGTCCATGTGTCGGTGGTCAGATGGACTTTGCCGGACACAGATGCAGACAACGCGCTTGAAATTTTAGATGACACGTGGCTGGCCAGGGCAGGGATGGCTTTTCTGGAAAAGAAATGCCTGCTCGGCATCTGGTATTGGGGGCAGGCAAGGGCCATGACTTTATGGAACCCATCTGTGTCCACCAGACGGAAAGGCAACATTTCCAAGGCCAAAAGCCTGGCAATGCCGACATTCAGGCTTTTGGCTTTGGGATGGTTTGGGTTGAAGTGTTTCTTCTGCTCCCAAACCTGGTAGACAGAAGGCTGGCTGCTAGACTGGCCGCTGTACGGCATGCAGGTCGTCAAACTGGTGGAAGGAGAATGGGTAGGATGGGTCTCTGGTGGTGCTGGTGGTACTCGGGCGACGGTGGAGGCTGAAGTGGAGGCTGATCCCTGATCATGACTCTGAGAGACATGGGCAGCTGAGGAACGCTTGGTGGTGGCGGAGGAGGAGGAGGCGGAGACAGAGGGTGTGACAGTGGTTGGAAGCCCGGCATCGGTGTAGCCTTTTTGGCAAAGTGTTGCCTCCATTTCAACTCATGCATTCGCTGCATGTGACTAGACATGTTGGTGGTGGTTAAACACCTAAGATTCTTGCCTCTACTTATGCGTTTATGGCAAAGGCGGCATATGACATCGCTGGGTGAATCAGAGGCTTGCCCGTAAAAGGCCCAGGCTTGAGAGGTCCTGGACTTTTTCGATGGCAATAAGCAAGGAGCGGTGTTTCCACTGATCGTGGGTGGCGGAATCATCTCAGCGGACTTCTGCGACTGCCCTCTCCCTTTTTGAGGCGGGAGCCGTACTGACACTACCCCCATCGTCTTCCTCCTCGTCCAGTGATGAAGCGCTCGCAAGCAAATTCTGCTGAAAAGACCACGTTGGATGCGGGTTGCATTAACCACTGAATAACAGATTGGCGATGCTGTTCGTTACTGAGATTCAGAGGGCCCTGACCCAGCAATGACAGGCCTGACGGTCCTGCAACCGACGATCCACTGGCTAGCGTGTTGTCGCCAGCAGTGGAAGGAGCACCTTCTCTCGTCCCTCTACCTCCATGCCCTACCCCCCTCTTTGCTTGCTTACCACCTGCATTTCGCTCCATGTTCAGAAAGATAAAAATTTCAGAAGGTATGGAAGAGTTTTTGACTGTCTCTTATTGAAAGACGGCAAATCACAGCTATTCTTAAATCCCTCTAATTTCCTACAGCCAACAAGGATTAGAATCTGAATTGTTTATAGCAAATACCTGTGAAATGCGGTCTGGTGGAAGAACCGTAAGACAAAATCATCTGTGTTCTTCCTTCAGTCCCTGGGATTTACAACTGCCCAGTAGGACTAGGAATTGATAGTTTTAAACAAAATATCATACAAGTACGCTATCTGCGCCAAACTGAGATTCAACGAGCGCAATAAAACTATTCAGAAGTTACACGGATGAGAAATTGCGTTTTTTGCAGCAACGACAAACGAGAACAGTTGCTAGAAAATGTTTCGATCACAATTGTCGTACAATGTGGCTATTTGAAAAAAAACTAGGGCCGCACCACGTGCAATACAGCTATTTAAAAGTTATACGGATAACAAACGGTGGTTTTTGCACCAATGAAATACACCAACAGTAACTACAAAATTTCTGTATCCAAATTTAAGTACAAGGTGGCTATTTGAAAAAAACTGGGACGAACCAAAGTGAAATACAGCTATTTAAATGTTATACGGATAATAAAAGGTGGTTTTTGCACCAATGAAATACGACAGCAGTTACCACAAAATTTCTGTATTCATATTTAAGTACAAGGTGATTCTTTGAACAAAACTGGACCGCATCAAAGTGAAATACAGCTATTTAAATGTTATACGGATAAGAAAAGGTGGTTTTTGCACCAATGAAATACAACAGCAGTTACCACCAAAATTTCTGTATTCAAATTTAAGTACAAAAGTGGCTTTTAAACAAAACTGGCCGCACCAAAGTGAAATACAGCTATTTAAATGTTATACGGATAAGAAAAGGTGGTTTTTGCACCAATGAAATACAACAGCAGTTACCCCAAAATTTCTTTATTCAAATTTAAGTACAAGGTGGCTCTTTGAACAAAACTGGGCCACACCAAAGTGAAATACAACTATGTAAAAGTTATACGGATAACAAACGGTGTTTTTTGCACCTATGAAATACACCTGCAATTACTAGCAAATTTCTGTATCGTAATATAGGTACAAGATGGGTCTTTGAACAATAATAGCCTGCGCCAAAGTGAAAAACACCTAATTAAATTGTGTACGGATAATAAACTGTGTGTTTTGCTCCAATGAAATACAACAGCAGTTACTAAAAAATTTCTGTATCCTAATGTAAGTACAAGGTGGGTCTTTGAACAAAAATGGCCTGCGCCAAAGTGAAAAACACCTAATTAGGTTATGTACGGATAATAAAAGGGGGTTTTTGCACACCTATGAAATATATCTGCAATTACTAGCAAATTTCTGTATCGTAATATAAGTACAAGGTGGGTCTTTGAACAAAACTGTGCTGCACAAAAGTGAAAAAAAAAACTAATTAAATTGTGTACAGATAATAAAAGGTGGTTTTTGCACCTATGAAATACACCTGCAGTTACTAGAAAAGTTCTGTATCCTAATGTAAGTACAAGGTGGGTCTTTGAACAAAACTGTGCTGCACAAAAGTGAAAAAAACCCAATTAAATCGTGTACGGATAATAAAAGGGGTTTTTGCACCTATAAAATACACCTGTTACTAGAAAAGTTCTGTATCCTAATGTAAGTACAAGGTGGGTCTTTGAACAAAACTGGTCTGCACAAAATAAAAGTTACTATGTCACCAAAAACTGGGCAAAAACTGGTAAAAAACAAGCCATTTCAATGCAGGTTCACAATATACACTCTTCTTTCAAAAGCCTGCCTGTCTGTCTGTGTTCGCCCGCACATGACACCCCTCACCCCACGCGGCTGTACAGCGCTAGATGCTTCTTTAAATATCTCAGCATTACTAACTAAGAACTGAAATTCTCTAATCTACCTATGTTCCAATGTTCACAGCTAAAAGCATAGTTGTCTGTGAGAACAAAGAAAACGTCTCTGAGCTGTGCTGAGCTGTATTGAGGAGAAAGCTAGCACACGTCCTGCTCTTATGAGACACACTGACACACTGATGCTGAACAGGAAGGGCTGATCTATGCAAAACGAGGTCATGTAATTTTTCCAGCCAATGACAACCATATACATCACACTCATGACGTCGCACACCCAGCTCACCCTGCTCTATGCTCTAAGCTGATTTGCTGGCCACCAAAATGAGGGGAAGCAGCGAAAATGGCGCAATAGTAATAGATTATGCGCAGATTCTCACCTAAATTATCGCGTGATCGGAAATTTCCGATCAACCTAAAAACCGTGCCGATTTAAACTTTGTCGATTATAATCGCTCATCCCTAGTAATAAGACCACATGTAGATAAGCAATTGTTGCAGCAACCATAGTAAACTAATATTATTCTTTCCTGCCATGCGACAGTTTTATCTCTTTGTTATCATAGCTAGAGAAGGGCTAGATTTTATATATAATTTTAACAGGCATAGGACTGCTGAAATACAGAAAAAAAAATGCTGCAATAAATTCCAAAACAGTTTCCAGGGATATTATTACAAATATACCCTTTTCTGATAAAAGTGTTTCCTTAGATAATCAACTCCTTCAAATAAATGTATCAGGGAGAGCGATCAGAGATACTATGATGCTTAAACACCTTCTTATAAGTCTGTGCATTGACAATCATGGAAGATGTAGCATACTTGCTGCATTCTAGCTGAGCAGGATTGCACAGTTTTCAGGAGAGATGTTTGTAATGATCAGTACTGCAGAAAAATATAAAAGGCGTTATACTTTACAAAACATAGTATGAAATACAAATGATGAATTAGTGAATATTATCATAATACATCTTGGTTTTTTCTATGAGAATAAAACACGAAGGATGTAGAGTGAAACATTTCTTTTTTTTTTTGCAATGTGTTTTATTGAGTATTTCCATGTCAAACAACATTGTAAATTATACAGGTAGACAGTTAAACATTGTACCTATAACAATTATCAGAATAGTCAAATAAACAATCTCTCTTTGTTATATTAGCTTTTTGCGTCATTCAAGAGACATAAGGAAATACCCATTTTCTACTATAATCCCCTTACCCTCTAATTCCCCCCTCCCCCCAACTTAATAAACTTATGAATGCAAGGGACAAGCAACTGGTTCTGTTCCTCTGGGTAACTCCAGTTTTACTTAACATCTGCATGCATGTCCTAGATGCTGTTCCTATATATATTACTCTTAATGAGTACTATTAGTGATTCGGTAAGACTTGTAGGAAAGGAAAGAGAAAACCAGAAAACCGTAAATACTGGTTCCATGTCCCTCCGCATAAACCACATAAATGACATATGAACCGTCTGAGCTTCACAATCTCCCAACGTTAGGCGATCAATGGGCGAGTAGCGCGCAGCCGTCCCCCATGTGGGCTCCCCTATTCTACCCCATACTATTGGTCAATTATCGGTTGATCCCCCTCCAAAACGCTATATTGATACCATGCGGTTAAGTAAAAACTATTTCTTATAGCATTTTTGATATGATCTGGCAGAGTGAAACATTTCTAGCAATTGATAAAGAACTGATAGATCAATAAAACATTTATGGAATAGATATATAATTGGATAGTGGAGTCCTACTGTTATGGTTTTTGATGGTTCCAGTGGTCTGACATTCACAGGTAAAATATTTATGGCATACTTTTTAGCTTAAATGCCCTTTGAAGGGTTCACCTTTAATAGAAATGAAAAAATGTTCAGGGTCTCCTTTTACCTTTAGAAGAGATCTGGACATTTGAGATGTGGAATAAGGATTTAAGGGATTGATGAGGCTAAATGTGGATCTTTGGAAGACAGAAGGCAATATTTATAGTGCAGAGTCTTTAAACCAGGTCTATACAATTATCAGTCACTCTTGCTGGATGATCATCATTGCTAGTTTGTCTATAAGTAATAACATTTGGAGTTGGTCATTTCTGTCTGATTATATCAGTATGACAGCTGGTAAACACTGTAAAAAACTGTAAGAGGCTCACATACAATTCAGATAACTATTTGATATTAGTCATTCCTCTCAACTCCAATGTACAATTGATGTGCATGCTGGGCTGAACCTATGGTAAATGTCATCTGAATAGGGGCATCTAGAATAAGCCACTACAAGATTGCCATTCTTTTGTCCCCTGGCATCTCTTAGATTGGAGAAAGGCAGTAACCCCCCCCCCCCCATATAAATATTAGATGGTTGACCAATCCCTCCATATAATGTGTAGATGTCCATACAGTACATATTGAATTAAAATGTACTAAACCACTAATTTTGCCAGTTATGTTATATTGAATTGTTGAGGCTTCTATGTTAAATATTTGTGCTCAGCTTTCTTCCTAACTGACGACATGAAATGAATAACAGTAAAAAAAAAAAACTATATGTCATTGGCACCACGGAGGTCCAAATAGAAAAAAAATTAATACTTACCCAGATGTCCCCTGCTGCTGTTGCTTCCATCAAGTTGCTCTTCTCAACTTCTGGGTTCCCGTCTTAACCCACTGAAGGGGCTCATACTGCACTCGCAGCCTCTGTGTTGGAACGAGAGCCTGGAAGTCGAGAGCAGCTCGGAATTTTCTCTTCTCCTTGTCTTCCATGCTTGCTCAGTTGAATCTTCTGTGATAGCTGGGCTCAGGAACATGCATTGCCAAAAATGCATCCTCCCTCCCTGCTTAGTCATCACATTCCTCTGTAATGTGGCTCCCCGTGCTGTCATCTCCCCATGCTTTTATCTGCCCATGCTGTCACCTCCCCGTGCCGTCGCCTCCCCATGCTGTCACCTCCCCGTGCCGTAACCTCCCTGTGCCGTCACCTCCCTGTGCTGTCACCTCCCTGTGCTGTCACCTCCCCGTGCTCTCACCTCCCCATGCTGTCACCTCCCCATGCTGTCACCTCCCCGTGCTGTCACCTTCCCGTGGTGTCATATCCCCATGCTGTCATATCCCCTTAATATGGCTTCTCGTACTGTTATCTCAAATACTACAAATTCTATATGAACAGAGGATTTAAACAAAAATATCACTGCAAATAATAATCCCTGTTAAAACATAACTTTTACTAGACTTGCTAAAATATTAATATCTTAACCCCTATATATTACCACTACATACCTAGATGATACAGCATACTGTGCACTGTCCGTCAGTGGAGTAATCGCCCCGATAAAGAGCGGCTCCGCTTTAATGACAGGCAATGTCACTACATGCGTGTATAAACACCTTTATATCCCAGCTATCCCGACGCGTTTCCCCCGTACTGTATTAGGGTTCATCAGGGGATTCTAAATTCGCTGTGGAAAAGAATACGCTATATACAACGCATATACTACAACACATGTACTTCCCATTCAGGTTGGATAAGTGAACCGATACTTAGCTTAAGTGCTGCCGGGTATAACGACGATGAATCCCGCAGCTCCTCTAGCATGCTGGCACCCAAGATAAGAGGGATACAGAGAAGGATTGTCTCTGTCTCCCTTATATGTCTTAAATGACCCCGCAAATGTATAATATACAGATCCCCAGTGTTTGCATATAGATGGTAATGATTAATGCCCGTTTCCAGGTTCCCATTAGTATGTATGCAGATTTCACTGCTCATGGTTATCCGGCGTTCCGGATATTCAGCTGCGCATGTCCGGAAGTGAAATACCATGTCACTTCCGGTTAGCACAGCCGGAATCGACACTGCGCATATGCCGAAAGCCGGCACAAACCACGCGGCGCCCGGCGTTCAGAATAGTGCACAGAGGACCACTATTGATTTTTCAAGCTTGACCAATGAATGTGTATCAGTATCATATCTTTAATTATTTATTATATTCATTGATTGCCTACAGATTGATAATTTATGTCAGCTGAGGACAATGAATTTTTGTACCCCGTATGTCGTTTCTTGGCTCCGCTTTAAGCCCGTGTCAAACCATGTATGTTATGTATTTTGCTCGGTGAAATCATTCACAGATGTTTCGCCACATTAGTCTTTTATCACCATACATCATGGCAGATGAAGTGACGTCATTAAAGGGTACATTTGCCAAGTCTTTGACTGTGTGGTTGCTAGTCAGTGAGTGCAGTTGGGAGTGCATCTGAACTCTAAGATAACTAGGATTACAAATATGGCGCTGATTCCGGGAGTTTGGTTAGGAAACGGCATCTGTGTTTTCCTGACATGCGCAGTGCACTATTCTGAACGCCGGGCGCCGCGTGGTTTGTGCCGGCTTTCGGCATATGCGCAGTGTCGATTCCGGCTGTGCTAACCGGAAGTGACATGGTATTTCACTTCCGGACATGCGCAGCTGAATATCCGGAACGCCGGATAACCATGAGCAGTGAAATCTGCATACATACTAATGGGAACCTGGAAACGGGCATTAATCATTACCATCTATATGCAAACACTGGGGATCTGTATATTATACATTTGCGGGGTCATTTAAGACATATAGGGAGACAGAGACAAGCCTTCTCTGTAGCCCTCTTATCTTGGGTGCCAGCATGCTAGAGGAGCTGCGGGATTCATCGTCGTTATACCCGGCAGCACTTAAGCTAAGTATCGGTTCACTTATCCAACCTGAATGGGAAGTACATGTGTTGTAGTATATGCGTTGTATATAGCGTATTCTTTTCCACAGCGAATTTAGAATCCCCTGATGAACCCTCATACAGTACGGGGGAAACGCGTCGGGATAGCTGGATATAAAGGTGTTTAATGACACGCATGTAGTGACATTGCCTGTCATTAAAGCGGAGCCGCTCTTTATCGGGGCGATTACTCCACTGACGGATAGTGCACAGTATGCTGTATCATCTAGGTATGTAGTGGTAATATATAGGGGTTAAGATATTAATATTTTAGCAAGTCTAGTAAAAGTTATGTTTTAACAGGGATTATTATTTGCAGTGATATTTTCGTACTGTTATCTCCCCATACTGTTATCTCCTTGTGTTGTTTCTCCCTGTGCTGTCAACTCACCATGTTGTCATCTTCTGTATTGTCTCTCCCCGTGCTGTCTCTCCCGGCAAGGAGAAGTTATCCTCTGCAGTATAGCCAACCACTTACCATTCGTGCTTAGCTAGACCACAGGCATCCTCACGCTTCTGAAGCTGATTGAATACTGAGTATTAAGCCTCGGGCGCATGCACAGTAAGTGACATGATGATGTCACAAAGAGGTGCGGATTGCTAGAGATTTTTTTTTTTTTTAAGTACAGTATGCCCCATTTTCAGGTCTGAAGCTGAGTGAGTGGACTGGTAAGTAGGAGAAACATGGTTGTGATAGAACTCTTTAGGAATAAATAGTCTAAAGTTAATGCCAAGTTTAGAAATTTACTTCCATCTGAAACAAGCATTAGGGTTACAGCATCTCCAAGGGCTTTGAGTAGGTAATTACATGGCCTATTACAGATTCAGGAAACTACCAGTTAGGTATTCAGTGTTCATACTAGTATTAATCAGGTTCAGATTTAGGAGAACAGTACAGCATTCTGTAGAAAAAATAACATGAGTCTAGTTGTTTGTGTATCAAAGCCCTTTTTTGATTAATTACACTTGAAACTCCCATAGAACAGAAAGGAGGTGTGCCGAAGCACAACCGGCTCTCCATTCTAAGACAACACTTTTAGGGGGCCTATTCGGGAAAGGGCAAGGTGCACCCTACATGGACAGAAACATTACTTGTGTAATGCTTAGTCAATGGTATAAAAGTATTCTTACCACCTCATTACCAGGTGTGTATGTGGCCAGGAAGTTACCAACACCATTAACACCCTCAACAGACTAGAATGACCCTCACTATAGAGTTCTTAACCCTTTTTACCCATAACACAATACATATACAGTACATGCATATTACATTTATCATTTAAAAGTGGCTTATATTTGTCCTGGAGTTGTTGCTTTGATATTGTAGACTTGTCCTTGTCACTTATCGTTTTTACATTTAGGGCCACATCTATGTAAACTGTCTAGGTCTAAAACTCACTTTGTTGCCCACAGCAACCAATCAGAGCGCTCTTTTAATTTCATATAGTGCTCTGGAAAAATGGACGGAGTGCTCAGATTTTTTGCTATGGGCAACAAAGTGAGTTTTAGACCTAAACAGTTTTCACACATGTGGCCCTTGGTGTTGTAAAGTGAACTACTTATTTTATAGCTATAAAGACATATATATTTAGGGTGTCAATTTAGGCTATGTTCACACGGTGTAATTGCCGGACATATTTCGCCCCGCAATTACGGCGTGTGTACGGGAGCAGGGCGGGGGGGCCGGCAGCCCGCCGGCTCCATAGACATGCATTATTCTTGGCACGTATACGTCGTGAATTATTGACATGACACTTCTCTCCCCGCTTGTCGTGTAGTGTAGTGCAGTGTACAAATTCCTGCCAGGGAGATGGGACATAGTTGTAGGAGTAGGGAAGGTGCCCACATGACTGGGGAATGTTACTTGAAGTGTATTTTTGTTTATAATTAGAGATGGGAGAATTGATTCTAACGAAGTGGAATTCGTTTAGAATTTAAAGGAAAACTTCGGTCGGAACGAAGTCGAACTTGGGGGTTCTTCGGGTGAACGAATTGGGGCTTTTGATTGATAAAATGGCTGCGAGCACATGGCACTACATAGGGCAAAGCACTCTTGGGAGGAAGAAGGGCATAGCCTGCATGACATGTTGCAGAGTGAAGCCAATCAGAGACCGGCGGGAAATTTTGTGACATCACCGCACTATATAAGTCCGGGCGCGACGCCGGGAGCTCACACTCCTCTCACTGTGCTCTCATCAGGGAAGGTTTCGTGCCGCGCTGATAGCTCTTACTGAAGAATTGATTTTTTATAGCGATTTCTGTGGGTGTCTCAGTTGTCTCAGAGACTGTTCTCTTTAATGTTCTATTTCTAATTTTTTTGGGGTATTGATCTGAAATCCAGTGTGCGTCCACTGCAAACTGCATATACAATTCAATATCCAAGTGGATCTAAGCCAGTTCCTGTTGTATTCATTTAAAGAAACAGCGTTTTTAACAATACAAATACCACTTCATTTTTGGGTGCTCAATTCTATTGCCAATTTTACATCCAGGGGTTAATTAAGCGTTGTTTTGCTGGAGTGGGTGACCCCAAGAAACCGTCTTTTTTTAACCCAAAAAAAATAAATTTTTCCGTAAAACCTAATTTTACAAGCAAGGTTTTAAATTTAAAATGTATCTCTTGTTGTGTGGGGTAGAAAACACCATTTAACACGCTACAAAGCACTAGTTTTGGGGGCTCAATTCTTTGGCGCAATTTAAATCCGGGGTTAATTAAAGAGGGTTTTTGCGTGTGCTGACAAAAATAAACCTCTTTTTTTCAACGCCAAAAAAATAAAATTTTTCCCCGTAGCCTAATTACAAGCAAAGGAAATTACAACTGTATCTCTTGTTGGTGGCTAAAAACACGCAATTGTAAAACCTACAAACTACTTTTTTTTGTGCGGCTAAATTTTTGGGGGCCCCAATTTTACATCCGGGGTTTTTATTAAACGTTTTTTTTGCTGGGGGCTGACAAACAAACCGTCTTTTTCAACGCCAAAATAAAAAATTTTTTTCCTGTTGCCTAATTCCCCAAGCAAAGGTTAATTACAATGTACTTTTGTTTGGGGCGTAGAAAACCCAATTGAAACACCTACAAAGCTACTATTTTGTGGGGCTCAGTTCTTTGGGCGCAATTTAATCCAGGGGTTTAAATTAAAAGGCGTTGTTTTGCTGGTTGCTAACAAAAAAAACCGTCTTTTTTTCCAAACGCCAAAATAAAAATTTTTTCCTTTTTGGGCCTAATTCATGTCCGAAGGTTAATTAACCTTTTTGGGTCCTTTTACTTTTATAAAACACACAGTGTTTTTAAACGGCACATAAAATTTTAAATTTTTACCGGGCCATTTGTGGACGAAATTTTATCCGGGTTACCCAGTTTGTTACTGGTTCTTTGGAGTAAAAAACGGGGTGTAATTTTTTATCAATACAGATACATCATCAAAAAATTTCTGAAAATTTTAGAACAAACAGAAATTCAGACAGAGAGGGGCAGGGTCTGCACCTGCAGTGGGAGTGGCACAAACATTCCTGGAACAGGCCCACGCGCGCACACAAGGGGACGTCGCAGCAGGGGTCACTCGGTGAGGCCACAACTCCGGGTGTCATCTAGCGGCCGTGTGTTGTTTTTACAACCCAAAGTTCTTGTTTTGGGTTTACTAGGTCCCTTCCTCTTCCTCCAGAGACTCGACCAACCCCAGCCTAGAGTCAGTAGGGAACCTCAGACACAACCCTTATTGGCATGGCCCGGAGCGGGGCAGCGGCCCTCACCTGTTTCCCCAGCCCCCTCTGTCCCATCCTTTTTCCCACCCGAGATCTACTAAGGTGGTCTGGGCTCAGCCCACTAAAAGCAGGATGAAAAATTTGAGGAGGCAGTCACAGCACTTGGGCGCAAAAAAAATGGGGCCAATACCCCCTTCTTTTCATAGGGGGGCAAAAATATAAATGTGGAAAAAGTGGGTGGGAGGTCATGTTGTGAGAAGTCAGCCCGGCCTACCAAGACCGGTGATGGGAAGCGTGACGATGAAACACAAATAATGATGATGAACCGACCCGCATTTGGGGACCGAAAGGGCAAGGGCTTCATCATGCAAAAAGAAAGGGCGTCAGTTTTGCCGCAGGCAGCAGCGTGCCAGCAAGTGGGTCGTGGGGGCGTGAGTCACAGGATAGAAAGCATGTGGGGTCGGGAGCCAAGCGGCCAGGGGGAAAATAATCCGCTTCGCGGGTCCAAGAAAGTAGCGGCACAGGGCTCAGCAGGCAGCGGGGCAGTATCACTCAGGTGGAGCTTTGGCGGTAAAACCGATACTGGGCGGGGGGTGGCAGTTCTTTGCTAAGACACCGGGGGACCCAATATGGGTATATTGAATCTTGGCAGAAATGAACGGGGCCGAGCAAACTTGGCACCACGCCCTGGCGTCAACACATGCAGCTCACCACCGGGTGGCCTGGGAGAAATTTTGGCTAAAATGTGGTGGTCCATCCTCCCCACCGCAGCAGCAGCAGCAGCCATGGCACCATGCCATTGCGCCATAAAGGGCTCCCCCACCCCTGCAAAGGCAGCTTTTTTCCCTTTTGCCATCCTCTCCCCCCCAAGCTCCTGCTCCTCCAAACTCTTTTCGCCAGCGTCATTCAACGAGGCTTGAAAAGGAACAACAGTAGCGCCAACCACCTAAGGTGCAGCACTTGCCATGCTCCTGACCAAGTTTTGGGTATTGCATCCCCCTTTTTCCAAACGTTGGACTCTGCACAAATTCAAGAACTAAGACTTGTGCCGAGCCGAGATGGAGAGTTCCAAGCCATAATTTATTTTCCAAAAACAGTCCAGCACTCATAAAAAATAAAAACAGAAGGGGGGCAGTCCTTAGTTTATCATTTTTGTTCCAAGGTGCACCACGGGGACGCTGGAGCTGAACAAAACGGTCGGGCCAGTACATGTCCTTTTACGGCCCACTAGTGAATGTCTTCCTGCCCAGGCACACCCAAAAATTGGACAGGAGACACCCCCTTTCTCCTCCACTTGTCAAACTGCGGTTTCCTCCCAATGTCCGCCTCCCCCCTCCCCCCCCCCACCACCCCACCAGCCTCCACAAGTACTCTCCATCATACCACATGTGTAGGGGCACAGTGGTGTCATGCAGTTCTACACCTGGCTTGCCTCGGCGACGAAGTCACACAGGGGGGGAAAAATGCCCGGTCATGCAGCAAGAAATCGATGTTTGGCTTTCCCCGCCAAAATGAAAATCGAACCCGGGGCACAATTTTGGGGGAACATGGGTCCCCCCGCTGCACCAGGAGGGAGGGCCCTTTCCCCTCTGGGGCCGTGTTCAATCTGGTTGTAAAAGGGTTCCTGAAGTCTTCCCTCCTCTTCAAACATTTTGAAAAGGCCAGGAAACGGTTTCATGCACTTTAACCATTTGTAAAAGCCAGGAACACCCTCCTCGATTGCAGCGGAGAAGGGGCCTCCCCCAACACACTCTGATATTCGATGTTTCCACCCGTTGAATTCCAGCCTGCACATGTTGGACCGACTGTAGAACAAGAAAGGCCATTAACGATTTTTTGATGACCGGCAACTAAGTTCCCCTTTGAAACTTTGAGTCACCAGTGGGCGCTCATGCGGACACCTCCCAAATTTTGTTGAGGCCATTCCAGGAGGCGAGATTTGTCAGTCGCCAGGAAAAAGGGAAATAAATAACGTCATTCCACTGTTTTCATGCCTTAAACAATGCTGAAAAATCTGTCTGGGCGGGGGGACGGAGACGGGCGACTCATCTCGTGGCCACAATGAGTCCGGTGGGGACTAAATGGAGGAGAAGGGGGAGGAGGGGGGAAACTTTGGGGGGCAGAAACATTGCCCCTGGTGAAATGAGTGGTTTTTTCTACCCAGTTACAAGAGAGGGGGGCCTGGAAGGGGGTTGATGGAGATAGGAAGACAGGCAATGACCCCCAAGCACCCTGGCAATATACATTTGGAAAAGGGGGGCAGGGGGCCCCCCTCAAAGCCACTGTGCAGATGGCCCCACATCTTATTTGCCTGGCTAGTGACAGCCGAATAGTCACATCCGGGAGAGGGATACTTCTGGCTCTCCCCCCCTATTGGGAACCCTCGCCACCGGGCCAAAATGGGAGCCTTTCTCCCAGCTATTAGAGGGGGACAAACTCAAATTTCATAGGGGAAAAACTCCCCAAAAATCATTTTGCCGTTGCCTATTCAGCATCGTCCCTCCCCTAAAGGTCTGACCCGGGGGGTTCCCCACCCTCACGTTACCCGCCCGCGGCTTGGGGGGAAAGGGGGGGGGGTGGGGCAGTAACCCCCCTACAGCAGCAACCTAAGCGGAGTCAATGATGACAGCTTCCTTCACCCGCCAGTGAGGGGGGTTTCGCCACCACGACAGCGCAGGACCGGACATCCCCCGAACCAACAGGTGGGGGCCTACTGGACAGCCCCTGCAACCCCTTTTGAAATCCGGGGGGACTACGGGCACCAAACGGATTTGTGGCCGCAACTTGCCCAGTTTTCAGTGGAAAGCTGTCCTGCCCGCCATTTTGTGGCATCAGAGGGGGGTGTTTTATGCGGCGGGGGCCTCGTTAACCCCCAAGGGAAAAACCCCCTTGCCACGGGGAAAAAATGGAAAAGACTGCCTTTTGTCCAAAATGAAACAGGGGGTTGGATCAACAGGATTTCCCACACCAAAAGCCTTAGGTTCAGTCTGGGTTCAAAATAACCGCCTCACCACTATTCTGTCGGGCCCCCCCCGCCTGATGCCACACATCTCTGACGTTTTTTCCATCGCCTACCACCATCTTTACCAGTACTGTATTGCCACCCACCTCAACACTCTTCATTGTGCCCCCATGACCCAGCTGCTGCTGCGCTGTTGCTGCTGCGGGCCCCCACACTGTGTCATTTTGGGGCCCCTCTTAAACCTCATGCTGTTCTCCTGCCACCCACCTCAAATCTTGCATTGTGCCCCTCTGTGGCCTACTCCTTTTTTTTTCTACCCTCCAAATGTCTTGTGCCACTGTCACCTCATGCGCTGTTGTGGCTGCTGCCGTGTCCTCCAAACCGGTCAGTGCCACTCCTGACCTCAAGCGTCCACCCGTGACCTCCCTCTCAGTCATTGTGCCACTCTGTGGCCTAATACGTTTTGCCACCTCCAGAATTCATTGGCCACTGCCTGACCTCAGCTGCGCCCCCGTGACCCCCTCCAGTCTTGTGCCACCTTTTGGCTTCCCCCCTTTTTTCCCCCCTCCAAATTTCATTTGCCACGCCTGACCTCAGCTGCTGGGCGGCCCCGTCACCTCCCCACTCTGTCACTAATGTTGCCCCCTCGCTCTCAGCTTGTTTTTTTCCACTTTTGCTGGCATGATTTTATCAACACATTCCCCCTTCATTTTTTGGTCAGTTTTGCCCCCCTTAAGTGCCCGGGAATTTTTTACTGAAGCGATTCAAAAAACGGCGGCAGTCATGTGCGTTGTCATACTAAAACACAACATTGTATGAAGACCAAACCAAGCTCCCTCTGCATATTTAAGCTTTGGCACAACGTTCTACAGCACCCTGCAGGCTCTGTGCACCCCGGGGAAATTGTGTTTTTAACGCGATTTGTGCCGAAGTAATTCGGACCGAAGCGAATTTTGTCAGAAAATTCGGCGAAGTGACCGAATCGAATTTTTGAGAAATTCGCCCATCTCTATTTATAACGTATTATTTAAAAGGCCACCATTGTGGCCTTTCCACCAATTCAAAAGTCTTGTTTGGTTATTCAGGAGGGTGAAAATGGGGTGTGTTGATGTGGGTCACAGCACTTATCTACTGTCACCTAGTCATAAATTTTCTCTTAGTGAATACAAACACAGCAGTCAGGCTATGTTGTATTGTATAGATTGGACATCAGTATACTACACAGGAACATTATTTTGACATGGTGCAATGACAGCTTCTCGTGCAGCTTCTGGCACTGTGTAGTTTGCCAAATATTGTAAAATAAACTTTAATTGATGTAAGACAAAACTATAATCAAAGCCAAAATACAAATGATTTCTTTCACAAATATGTTCTCACAAGGCAGGCGGGAAACGTGTAGCATTAAATAATGTGACAAGATAACGCTAAAAGCCACAACTTGTTCCCTTAGAAGCATAACATTGCACAATTATGCTGTTCATTTTGCTGCACTGGTTATGCAGTTGTTTGATTTCAAGGCAGAAACAGCTTTAAGTTGTAATTATTGGAGTTTGACAGCTCTCTCTAATTGCCAGAGGCTGGAATTAATTCTTCCCTAAATGGTATTTCACTATTTCCCCTCATACATTCTCATCAGTGTGGCATATACTTGTTCTCTGACTGTCATCAAACATTTCTTGGAAACACCTTCTAAGTAAAGATAATAACTGGTTTGATTTTTTTCGTAGACACACATCTAATGAAGCAGAAAGGCATGTGGAAGTTTTCTTACAGTATTTTTCTAGCTGTCAGTGTATAAGAGACCATTTATATCTATCAGTGACGTTGCTAGAAAGATGTTACTGCATACCCGTTGTGCATATTTCTCACCAGGCTAACACATCATAATTTATGTGAGAAGGTATGATGGCTTCAGCCACCAAGAACAAAATGTCTGCAAGACATCTTACGAATGGAAGATGCCCATATCCCCCTTTGCAACTAACATCAGCGACTGATGATTAGGAAATACAGTATTCAAATTGGTAGTGGAGGATTGTTACTAAATAACATCCCAAAACAGACTCAACCATAGATGGATTCCAGTATCACCATACCAAGTGCCTTTAACTGAACCGAAATAGTGATGATCAAGAAATTTTGCAACTTTTGACACCCAGATTTAATAAAAGATAAGGTAATACAGTAACCACAAATGCGGGAAGTAGGTTAAACAGTCTTATTAGGCCCAGGCCAACCAAAATAAGTATCACAAATACAAGCTTGTGATTAGTTAACTCAAATCCCATCTGGAATCATTCATAATCAGGAGCAATAATTTATACAGAAAAATGTGGTTAAGTACATTACTCATTCATAGGTCATACCCAAGCAAGAAAAACATTTACATGATGGTCCTTAATGCATAGTGCATGTATCATTTATCTTGTCAGTGCAGGATTTTGAAAATAGCACACAATATACAATAGATCATATTAAGCTGCCGTGCATTAGTGTACATTTAACAATTTCTTGCAATGTATTGATTTTATGATTCGTTTAAATGTGTCATACAATAAAATTAAGGAGAACACCGATTTTCATATTAATTGACTTCACAATTGACAGTTACATACAGTTTCTCTTAACCAAAGGTCTAATGCTATATAAAGCTCTGTTCACATGACACTTCTGATTTTTTTTTTGGTGTATACACCATAATACAATGATTATGACCCAGGACAGAATAAGACTAAATAGCAGTCCTGGCACATAAACATCACCAGCCCACATACAATATCACCTCTCTCCTATATCACATAAAAATAGCAGCATGGAGTGCACCTTGTAGTAAATTTGGCATTTATTAATCACCATCAAAACAATAAAGAAAATAAAAGTGACACATAGACACATCTAACAACACCTAATAACATCTAATAACATGGACAGGTACTTTTACTGTCAAGTGTATGCTATCACTACCCAAAAATTAATATAAACAATATTACCACCATACATTGACCATATAGTGGTCAGATACCAGTTTACAAGGCATACCATAGAAGTGAATACAGCACTGATCCAACAGAGAAGTAAAATACAGAAACTCACATTGACAACTTCTCTGACTGGAGTTTTTCACGTTCCTTTTTCTTCTCCAACTGGTCCAGACTACCATAACTTTGTTCAGCCGTGACTTGAAATTAGTGAATTTCTCAAAAATTTGATTCGCCAAATTCGCCAAATTTTTTGCAAAAAATCGTTTCGACCTGAATTTATGCGCTGCGAATCATGTTAAAAAACAGCTATTCACTGGCTGCGGAGAGCCTGTATGGTGTTGTAGAACATTGGGCCATGCTCAAATATGCACAGAGAGGATGGTTTGGTATTAAAACAATGCTGTGTTTTAGTATGACACGCAGATGACAGCCGCTGCTCTTATTATCGCTTCACACTTCACTTCTTCGGGCAGTTATGGGGGCAAAACTGACCAAATAACTGAAGTCTGAATGCAGCTTGACAAGGTAATGTCAGCGCCAGCTAGAAAGAACCGTGCTATGGGCCAAGATCCTACTATAGCGTCAAAGAATGCACTCCTTTTACACCATCTTTAGATTCTTCCACAGATTATGACAGAGCCTGTTCTATTAAACACTGATACATGTAGAGCCCCCACCTCCTCGAAGTTTGCATTGACGTGACTGATCATGTTGCCCTTCTTTGATCGGTCAGTGTCCGCTTTCAATCGGTCAATAATCCATCAGTATTGCTAAAGCCAAAAACAAACAGGAATAGATCCAAAACAGAGATGACCAGTAAATGGGATATGTGCATGTCTTCTGTATTTTGTATCCACTCCTGATTTTGGCTACCTAATCATCAGACAATCTTGATGCAAACAAAGGACCATGTAATACTGGCCTTACGGCTTCTCCGAAGACACAATCGATTTGGTTTCTCCTTTTCATTCCTTCTGACAGATGAAAAGAAGGGGAAAACCAAACATAGTGGTAATGTCACAGAGTGGTGGAGGGAGGAAACAGCATTAGGAAATTACAGGGTGGTCGAGTGAGGGAGTGGTCAATTGGCAGCAGCATGAGTAGGCCACAGAGTCGCACAATGACACAGTGTGTAGGTGGCAGCAGCATGAGTAGGCCACAGAGTGGCACAATGACAGATTGTGGAGGTGGCAGCAACATGAGTAGGCCACAGAGTGGCACAATGACACAGTGTGGAGGTGGCAGCAGCATGAGTAGACCACAGAGTGGCAAGTGACAGATTGTGGAGTTGGCAGCAACATGAGTAGGCCACAGAGTGGCACAATGACACAGTGTGTAGGTGACAGCAGCATGTGTAGGCCACAGAGTGGCACAATAATAGATTGAGGAGGTGGCAACAACATGAGCAGGCCACAGAGTGGCAAATGACAGATTTTGGAGGTGGCAGCAACATGAGCAGGCCACATAATGGCACACTGAGACTGTGTGTTGGTGGCGGCAGCAACTGCATCAGCATGATAAGGATGGAGAGAGGCACAATGACAGATTGATTGGTGGAAGCATTAGAAGTCTACATAATGGCCTACTGAATAGTGTGGAGGTGGGTGGCAATACCAGTCCATGGTAAAGATGGTGGGTGGTAGGTGGCGCAGGTGGCAACTGGTGTGTGGCAGCGGGTGGGTGGCAGCATCAGAATAGTGGCTGAGGCAGGTAGCCAGAAGAATCCAGGCTCATTTCTCAAAGTTTTGGTGAGGCATCATGGCTGATTTAATCTGATGCATAAGGCATTGGTGTGTGGAAATCCAGATCCACGCCTGATACATCTTGACAAAGGTGAGTCTCACCACATTATGGGTGGATAAGCGAGTTCTTCTTGGGGTACTTATGGCTCCCGCCGTAGTGAACACCCACTCTGATGCCACACCCCTGGCTGCGCAGGACAGCTTCTTCACTGCAAACTCGGCAAGTTGCGGCCACAAATCCAGTTTGGCTGCCCAATAGTCCAGCGGATCTTCTATGTTGGGTGGCAGAGTGCTTTCCAAGTAGGCCACCACCTGCTGGTTCAGTGTCTGCTCCAGGTCCTGCTGCTGGTGAGTACCTTCCTCACTAGGTGGGTGAAGAAAACTGCTTATCAACGACTCTAGACTCAGGTTGCTGCTGATGGAGCTGATACTGCTCCTACTGTTGCCCCACCCCCACACAGCAGCTGTGGCAGTGGTACGTGAGTGATGAGGAACCCCCCGGTCAGACCTGCCAGAGGATGGACGATGGCGCAGATAGCCAGCGGCCAACTGACTACCTAGGATTTCTCTATAGTACTTGAGATTTTCTTCTCTCTAGGCAGGTGAAAAAAGGCTCCCATTTTGGACCTGTAGTGAGGTGGAAAGCCAGAAGTCATCCCTCTGCCGGATGGTGACTATTCGGCTGTTAATAGCCAGGCAAATCAGCATGCAGTGGGCCATCTGCTCAAGTGACTCTGAGGTACTCCCTGCCTCTATCTCCACTGTATGCTGCAAAGGTGTGTTTGGGTCATCTGTCTCGTCTTCCTTATCTCCCTCTCCCTCTCCAGCTGCTCCTGCTCCTCATCTCCTGTCACCTGGGTACAAAAAACACTCATTTCGCCAGACACTGCTTGTGCTCCAATGTCCTCCTCCTCCTCCTCCAGTACAGCTCCCACTAGACTCATGTGGCCGTGAGTTGTAGTCGCCACGTCTCCAGTCCCCTGACTGTTCAGATTTTGCAGTATCTGTTCCAGGACATGAAGCAGTGGAATGACATTATTATCCCGTAGTCCTGGCAACTGACAAATAATGTGGCCTCCTCAAAGCGCCTGAGCAAACGGCAGGTGTCACGCATGAGCTGCCACTGGCTGACATCAAAATTACACATGGGAGTACTCCTGTCTGCTTGGATCATCAAGAAATCATTAATGGTCTTTCTCTGTTCATAGAGTCATTTCAACATATGGAGACTGGAATTCCACATATCAGCCTATGTTGGGGGAGGCAGTTCTGCCGCTGAAGCTCAAGGAGGGTGTGCTTGGCACTGTAGGAAAGGCTGAAGTGCATGCACAGTTTCCTGGCTTATTTTAGAACATCTTGCAGATGGGTGGAAGACTTGAGGAACCGTTTGATAACCAGATTGAACACGTGTGCCACGCAGGGAGCATGTCTCAGCCCACCTCGGCGCAGCGCGGACAACATGTTTCTTCCATTATATGTCACCATGGTTCTGATTTTCAGTTGTTGCCGAGAAAGCCACAAATTGATTTTGTGTTGCATGATGCGGAGCAGTTCCTCCCCTGTGTGACTTTGTTCGCCCAGTCAAACCAGATGTAGAACTGCGTGACACCACCATGCACTGCACATCTGGTGTGCTGGTGGAGCACTAAGACTTGTGGGGGCTGAGGTGGTGGAGGAGGCGGACATTGGCGCAGGATCAGCAGTTTGACAAAGTGGAGGAGAAAGCGACGTCTCCTGTCCAAGTTGCTGGTGTTGCTGGGTAGGAATCACATTCACCCAGTGGGCCTTAAAGGACATGTACTTTCCCTGACTGTAGTTAAAGCTCCACACGTCCGCACAGCTGTGCACTTTGGAAGACAACGACAGGCTCAATTACTGGCCCACCTTCTCTTCTACATATTTGTGAAGGGCTGGTACTGCCTTTTTCTAAAAGAAATGATGGATTGGGACTCTCCACCTTGGCTCAGCACAAGGCATCAGTTCTCTGAACGGTGCAGAATCCACCCCTTTAAAAGGGATGAACTGCAGTACTTCCAACTTGGGCAGGAGCATGGTTAGCTTCTATACCTTAGGATGGTTGGACGCAAACTGCTGTCTCTTGGAAATCGCCTTTTTGAATGACTGCTGGCGCCATAAATGGCGAGGAGCAGGAGCATCTGGACCAGTAGATGATGGGAAAGACAAACAGCTCCCTTCGGAAGAGGTGGTGGAGCCTGAAATGGCATGTGTGCCACTAGGTGCTGCTGCTGTTGCTGTGGCAGGATGGACCACCACATCCGAGACACATTTCTCCCAGGTCACTGGATGGTAATGAGTCATATGTTGACGCAGGGCCGTGGTGCCAACATTAGGTCCCTGGCCACTTTTCACTTTCTGCCCACAGATTCTACATATAGCCATGTTCACCTCCACCGGTGTCTTAGCAAGAAACTTCCACACCATGCATTAGGTGATTTTACCACCAACGCTCTGCACTGACTGACTGCTACCGCTGCTGCCTCGGTGAGCCCCAGCGGCGCTACTTTCTGAGTCTCAAGGGACCTGCAAAGCTGTTGGTCTACCCTGTGGCCATTTGGCTCCTGACCTCGCACTGCTGCCACCCTGCTTACTCCCGGCTAGTGATGAGTGATTGTGTCAACTATCGTTATCGGATCGATAGTCGATATCATCAATTACCATGCTGATAGTCGATAGTTGATAACAGATTATCGGCGATGACCAATAAAGTCTATGGGAGAGCAACAACAGCTTCATTCTTACACCCAAACAGGGGTGGAGAAGCTGGATTTAACATCCACAACAGTAAACTGGATACGTGCTACATCTTAGGCAAGACAATTAGGCAACAAGAGTTACAGAAAAAAACTGACAGACTATTCACTATCTGTGTCTTGTACCACAGCATGACCCCTAAACCTGCATGACCCACAAATTAAAAAGTGCCAGAAGGCAGTATTATTTGAACCATCATTTTAGTTGAACTGGACATTGACTATACCTTTCCTGTACCACAGGATGACCCCCAAACCCGCATGACCCGCAGATCAAAAATTGCCTGAAAAAGGAGTCTTTGAACCACCATTTTAGTTGAACTGGACATTGACTCTGCCTGTCCTGTACTGCAGCATGACCCTTAAACCTGTCTGACCTACAGATTAAAAAGTGCTGGAAAAAGGAGTCTGTAAATGTTATATGGATTAATATGGATTAATATGGATTAATATGGCGCCCTGCACACCACTGACAACAGGTGTAATTTACTATAAAATATGTATAAAACAACATGCGTACAACTGAGCTCTATGCGGCAAACAGACGCACGGACTGCAATAAGAGTATTTACTTGTTATATGGATTAAAATGGCGGCCTTTGCACCACTGACTACAGGCGTCATTTACTATCAAATATGTATAACACAATATGCATACAACTGAGCTCTTTGCGGCAAACAGACGCATGGACTGCAATAAGAGTGTTTAAATGTGAGGGGGCGTGGCCTGGTCCTTCAAGCTGGCGGACGCTTAGTGCGTGAGCTCCGTGAGGAGAACCACAAAACGGCCCAAATAAGCCCATATTTGCTGATAAAAATTCATGTCTCGACTCAGCCAGGCCTTCTGACTAGTGTTGAGCGATTTTTATCGACAAAGTTGAAATCGGCAAGGTTTTTATGGTGATCGAAATTTCCAGATCATTCGATAATTAAGGTTAAAATCTGGGGCTCATCTTTAGATCGGCCTTTTGGCGATTCTGTAATTTTGGCGGTATTATTCCCT